>CM074129.1:3801740-3872462 GCA_037178625.1 Skeletonema tropicum
CCCTTCGATCGACAGGTAGTCATCCTCAACACTGACGGGAAAACATTCACACTATTGCAAAATCCACAGGCAATGAGACTTAAAAAAGCTGGATACATTGAGGATAGAAAGTTCATCATTCAGCCTTCTCAACAGGTGATTGAGGATGCCTTGGAGGGTGAGAACTTGGGGGATGCTATTAAAGGAATTTTTGGTGGTGGAGGTGAAAAGAGTGGTGATGGTGATGTTATTGCTGAAGTAAGTGAAAGTGTCAGTAGTGAGAGCAGTCCAAGCAGTGTTGTAGTGGAGGAGACACCTGCTAGTGTTGAAGAAGTTGCTGTTAGTGAGAGCCAGCCTGAGAGTGTTGATGCTGCAGCTGCGGAGTCAAACTAAAGCAATAGGAGTATTCATATTGTTAAAAACGATTAAGAAAGCGTGCATTGTGCCATTCAGTTTCGAGGTGGTTCATTCTACATATCTTGTAATCCTGGGAATCGAAGATCTTAGCTGTTAGCCCCTAAATGAAAAAAAACGGCAGCCGTCGTATCGGTCGCGATGACGATAATGGGATGACGATGGCGTCCGTTTGCCGCCGCTACCGCTATCATACTTGTTTTCATATTCCACTCAGTGTGCCATCCTCCTTCGTCGTAGTAGCGATCCCAAGTAATTCTACAGCGAAGCTAGAGTTAGTGCCATGTCGCGTGAGTCAGCTCTCCGAGCAACACTCCAACTTCCCGACGATCTTTCTCTTCGTGTCATTTCAGTCTCTCCGTCTGGAGATTGCTTTTACGAGTGTATCCATGAACTTTTGAATGCAAAAGAATGCAATGATGTGACATCCGACTTACCACTGATAGCTGGTTTGAAGGTCCGAAGTACAGATGATAATTCAACAATAATCACTCCACAAGAAATGCGAGACCATGTCGCAGACCAGCTAAGTTCTGAACAGTTCGATCTGTATAAAATGTTCGCCTCTGCTAATGTAGAAGACTATGCATGGATGTCGCTGCCGAATTCTCCGCAATCACTTGAGGAATTGAAACAGTTTGCAAGAGTTAGTGGTAAAGATGCAGGTGCAGGAAAATGTTTGTGGGCAGATGAATTTGCATTGAGCACAATCTCCGATGGATTACATATTACATTATTGATTGTAGACGATCAGGCCTCGAGAGGAGGTGGAAGAGGGCGGAAGCGGTCATCTAATGAAACCAAAGATGGGAGATTCATTTCCATTGGAAACTATTCTCATTATGTTGTTCTCCATCGAACCCGACGACAGCATTACAATGCTGTGATCGTAGATGATTGCCCAGTTCTGGAAAAGTTGCCTGCTAGTTTTCATATTCTTTGGCCAAAAGCAAGCGATGTGTCATCGAAGCCCTCATCTAATGCTGCCATATCGAATGAGAGCAATAAGGTAGTAACAGAAACAACCAAACGAAAAGCTGAATCATTATTACCAGCATCTGATCCACCCTTGGGGAAATTTTACGTCGGGTGCGCTGGCTTCACAAGCTCATCATGGATAGGCAATTTCTACCCAAAGGCATTAGTTGGCAGCAATTCTGATCGACAGATAGATCATTACCAGCAACATTTCTCAACAGTGGAGATCAACTCAACATTCTACGGAACACCAAGCGAATCTACTGTAGCAAAGTGGAAGAAGCAGTTTCATAAGACGTTCAAACTTGTAGTCAAATCGCCAAAGTGGCTTACACATGAGTGCTTGGAGTTGGACTGCGCTGTTCTATTGCCCTTCATGGAAAGAATGCAACCTCTGGGTGATATATTGGCATGTATTTTGATCCAATGTCCTCGTAGAATAGCCGTCGATGTGTCTCAGTTAGCGCAGTTGAGACAGCAGCTGCAGGATGAGAGTTGCTGTTGGTACAAAGGACGCATTGCCATTGAGCTTCGTAATGAGAGTTCATACAATGATCGGAGTGTTCGTGATTTCATTTTGTCAAATCCTAATTGGACACTCGTTGTACACCCCAATTCTATTGGGAGGGCTACAGTCGGGACAACTGTCAGTGGTAGAGGGAATGATTTGTTGGGATCATACGTTCCAGAGAAGCTGACAGAGATTTCAGGGACAACAATTCCAGCTGAACAGAAAAATGGTTTTGTTTATGTTCGTCTACACGGATCAAATGATGAGCATCGGGGAGACTACTCTATAGAATATATTCAAGATGCCGCAAAACAAATTTCAACTTGGAGGTCTATGGGATTCGATGTCTTTTGTATGGTGCTCAATGATATGGAATCACTCAAAGTGAAAGCTAAAGTGGAACAGCACGAACAGTGGTGTGCCATGCCCAAGAACGCAAAACAACTGCAGCTTGCAGTTCATCTTTTCTCAAAGGATGAGGTCCCCAAACCGCCAAAGAAACCCAAATCTATAGCGTGCTTTTTCGGCAAGAAATGATGCATATTTGTATACATAATGAGTATTAGCTTTACATCTATTTTATCTCGCATCACTTATGAAAGGGTTGTTTATGCAACTTGATGAAATTTATTTCGCCGTGTTGATGGCATTTTCGGTCAACGCTCGCTTTGCAGCGGCGTATTCTGCTTCTGAAAACCTTCCGCTTTCTCTCATTTCGTCGAGTTTAACGAGAGCTCTTTTGTAAACATCAGATGGGTTTTGAAGCCTTCCGCTAGCACTCACACTTAAACTTCTACTAGAATCTCTTTTTTTCTTGGGGGTGGTGATGTAAGATTGAATACTTTCCTTCAACAACTTCATCACCCGATGTGTGATCGTATTCATGGTTTTTACTTGCACATCGCCACCATTATTATCTTGTATGGTGCAAAGAGCCGTTTCATAGTTGAATGAAAGGTTGATGGGATGAGAATTGTCATTCCCAAGAAATAAGACACATTCTGAGCTTGATTTCCACCAGCGATCATATTTGGCATCAATTGTAAGCTCCACCATGCTCCTCCAGAAGTTTGCCAGAGGGAACATGAGCAGAGCAACATTGCCCTGTGCTCTAGCAAATGCACGCGTTGCAACGTTTTCGCTGATAGCTGGAACTCCGTTGATTGATAGGCAAAGGTCGCCTTTGCTTAAATCCATCTCTGCGAAGATTCCTGTTTCTTTGATTTCTTCCACTCGAAGGACCCCATCAACATTTCGGAATGAAATCTCATGCTGTTCCTGTTGTTCTGGCTTCTTCACCACGATGAATTTCGCGCCTGGTGGAGAGGGACTGCTGGAAGCCACGATGATAACTTGCCCACTAAAGTCTTTCATCATCCGAATAAAGCTACGAGGACTTGTCACTTTATGCCCATTGATAGACAATAACTCACAGCCTTCTTTTAGCTTGGACCGAAATAGGCCCGACTTTGAAACTTCCGAAACAACAGTTGTCCCATTCTTCTCTATCAATGACAACCCGATTTCTTCGTTTGGTTTCTTTTTTACTGCAATGTGCATAATTGTAGGCAGTGAAATAAAATGAGAGTCGACAGTACTTGCGACGGAAAGCAGCTCACTGAAATGATCATTCTCTTCGCGGTCGGGATCAATGTGATGAGGCTTTCGGTGAAGAATGAGCATGCCACCGCCATCACTATACTCAGTAGACGTCCTGGCTGATGTTGTATCAGACTTGGTTGACGTGTCAATCGAGTGTATTATTTCGCCCGTGGGTACGTTTGTGTTCTTCTTTTCATCGTCTCCCTCGCCCAAAAGTTCATCAGCGCGGAGCTCCCAATCGCAAAGACTACTAGTAGAAGTCCTGGATGATTTACGCCTTTGTTTGTGACTCGTTTCAGATATTTCATGGTAGCACGCTCTGTCGATGAAACATTCCAATTTACATGAAGTGAAATCCAATTCATCTCCTTCGAAAATCTCCCATGCAACTCCATAAGGACTATTGAACGGCGCAGTAAACCTAAACTCATGTTGAATACCTTCACTTTCATAGGACCATGCTGCACGCATCACCTTCATCGCTGAGTCTTGTTCTCTGGGGAAGGGTTCTATTGACAGCAAAGCTGGAGCCGATGCGTGAGGGACAGCAAAGTTCGACCGATCAAAGAGCTCAAGTTCAACTTTGAACCTTTCATTAATGCGGCCATCCGAATCGGACTCTAACTGTGGCAGAGTCAAGAACTGGTTGTTTTGTTGTTTGATTGCATCTAATTTGTACTTCACTTGTACACTCAAGTCAATCTCGGAACCATCATTGCGTAGGAATTTTTCCATCTTTTTGTCCTGTTCGGACGCTTCAAATTCTGCAAGATCATCTTGTTTCTCTGACCATACAAAGAATACGTTAGACAAATGACTTGTCTCCGTGTTGCCGTCATCTTCTGCCATAGATATTCTCACCATGGCTCTATCAGCTACATCCTGCGCAGCTCCTGCTGGTGTGAGTTCTTCTCTCGCAATGCTTGACGGCGGAGTTATTTGTTCTAATATTTCAGCAGCGTCATCGGAGCCTAAAGATCTTGATCCAAGTCTGTCTAATACGCCATTTCCGCGACGTAGACATTCAGTGTGGTAGTTGTTGACGCCGATGCACTGCACTTCTCCCTTATAAGTAGAAAAATCTGACTTGCACAGTGCACAATATTTGACAGAAGATGCTCCCCCTTTTGTCGGGATGTTCGACACGACAGTTGGTGTTGATTTTGATACAATTGGCTCAGAATTGAGCTGCCCTGGCTGCACAACGCAATCACCGCAATGGACAAAGGTCCCTCTTGTATTAGAAATCACCTGAGCACCTCTAAGAGAAGGATCGTTTGCATCCAATTCGCACAGTGAATTGCGACAGCTTGCGCATTGAAAGCAATCGGCACAAAAATGAAAATCCATGAACTTCGTCTCCCTCTTCGAATGGACTCTTTGGCGACAGACTGTACAAATGGTTCTGCTTGTTTTCTTGTGCCTACTGCGACTGCGACTGCGGCTTCGACTGCGACTCCGACTGTAACTACTGGAGGAGTGAGATGATCTACATGGTGAAGAATCGTTAGAATCGAATGATGCCCTCCTACCGTCTGGATCTTTGGAATTTTTCCTGTCAAATCTCTTTTGATTGGAATCCTTGCTACTATCACGGTGAATGCGACCAGCTTCTGCAGCTAATGCAGCCAATGCATGGTTGTGAGCAATGTCGGCAGTTTGAGAAAGGCTATTACTGCTACTGCGATGATACTGTGGACTGCTTCTACCTCTATCTTCTTCATTCTTTAACCCTCTGTGATGCGCATCAACAGACATTGAACGTTGATGTAATATCTCGTGATGCACCTTCTCTTCCGCCTCTTGCTGCTGCTGCTGCTTCATCAGCTCCTGATAATCTCGAGAGTGCATCATAGCTTGCCGTAATGCTGCTTCTCGTTCCTCCTCCTTCTTTTCGCTTGCTTTAGATATCATTCGCCGAAAAGAGAGTGACCTCGACCGCATCTTCTCCTTGCCCTTCATTTCAGATAGTTCAGACTCTTGTGATGAAATATCGCCCTTCTTCTTATTTTTCTTGAGACCGTTTACCATATTATCCACACTCCTTCGGTAAAGGAATTTACCCTTCTCGTATCTTGAAGGACTATCATCACCCGCTACACTCAAGTCCGACTCCTCAACGTGATCCATTTCCTTCTGGAACAGCGAATGACTGCAACTCTGATATGCCTCTTCTGGGTTGTAAAAAATTTCTTCCATTTCGATGTCAGCGTTTTCGTCTTGTGTTTCTGAGTAGTCACTGTCTTCTTCTCCGCTGAATGATTCGATACGCTGGAGTGATTTCATCTTGTTGAGGAGAGACATACTAGGATTCCAATCTAGATTGTTGTTGGTAGGAGCGTTTTCGACTTTGAGGTTGGGCAGCATTGAGGACACGGTTGAGGATGCTGTGCCAGTGCTAGAGTGACGGCGTAACGACGTGTTAGAACCTTCCTCATACACAGTGATAATCGTTCCACCACTTTCCCTCGACGCTGGATTACTGAAACTCTCGTTGTCGTTGGGTGGAACGTCACCGCTCCTATCTGTGCTACTGCCATCCGTAATTGGCGTAACAACAGTTGTTCTCTGCTTCATCTTTTCAACTTTAGCCGCCCTGCCAACATTACTGCTGCGCTTAAGATGCTTCATGACAGACGATTGTATTCTTTGTCTCCGAGATTTCTTTTTCTTTGCGTCTACTGAGTTGGCTGCGTCCTTGGATGCATGAGCGATGGATTCATCTTCTTGCGAGAGAGGCTCTTCCGAGTATGTACTGTTAGTATTCACCGGACGTCCATTTACTTGTTTCGGCATGCTAACAAGAGGAGAATACGGCGGAGAAGAAGGGGGCTGTAACTGCACCGCCATTAGACTCGCCTGACTATGTTGAATTTCTGCATCGAAATCATCATCATGAGGCAAAGAAGCTACTTTTTCTGGGGAAGTATATGTATAATCACTGCCGTCCTGTTTCCTTCTGCTTCTTCCCCGCTTTATTACACTCCCAAGTCGGCTCAGAGAACTTCCCCTGCCTCGCTGCTGCATTTGCTCTGGATGTAGCTCGTTCTCATCGTACTTTTCATAACGTCCCATGCTCCGGCCACGTGTAAAGGGAGAAGAGGGCAGTGCTCTCATAGGTGACAATGACCTTATTCTCAATTTAGAGACGTGTTCATTGGGATTGTTGTAATGAGCAAAGTGCGGCTGATGTCCCAACTCATATCGCTGCTGTTGCAAATGGATCGAACGCGATTCACCGTTTACGAGAGAAGCAGATGTGGCCACCCCTCTAGGTGAAAGTGAACGCATCCTTGATTCTAAATTGTCGTTCCTATGATTCCTCATTTCAGCAGCTCTTTGTATTGACTGTTGTATTTGACGATCGTCGATGTCACTGCTTGACCATCTGTTCTGTGGGGGTCCTGGTCTATTAAAGAATGGAGGAGGATTTATTTGCTCCGCAGTTTCGGCGCAACTGTCAGTATTTGCATTGGCAGAATACGGCGACAATCGACGTAGAGACATCTTATCGTTTCCATTGCTATTTCTACCCTCAGAGAGACTAGTGCGCTGCGTGCCAGGTCGTTCACTACTTGACTTTCCATTACGGTTGGGAGGATTTGATGGAGAAGGACCCACACGTCCTGCGTCTGCGCTCCTAACTGCACTAAAGCTACTTTTTCTCATCATTTGTACTGGTTCGTTCCTATTATCTTCTTCTTTGCACACATCAAAAGAAAAAGATCTCTTTTCGCCGAATGGATTACTGACAGGTCTTGGGGGTGGTGGAAACTGCTGTTGGATGTCCCCCCTATCAGCATCACTATTAGTTGTCGTCTCCTCTACAACTGGTGGTATCGGAGGCTGGGACATGGTTGTCATCTTTGAAGTGGAAGATCGTTTCTTCCAACTATCATTACTCCCCAGAGTTAAACTTGTACTGCTGCCCTCGTCATCACTTCCGCAGCTACTACTACCCGCCTGATGATAATTGTTATTACTGTCGCTTCTGTTACTTCTACCGCCGCCACCGCTATTGTTACCACTGCCGCTACTATTCTGGCTCTTCATTCTAATCAATAACTTAGATGGAGAAGAACCACGAGATGAATCGTCCCCGTTTCCATGAAGGATGGAATGCACTGCAGAGTGATGAGAAGCCGGCTGATTCTTTGCGCCAGGAGCGATGATGGCTTCGCCACGCTTCGTTATGCCTTGACGGAACATTTTCCATTTAAGCAAGTAAGCGTGTCTCCAAAGCTGCTTTCCTACAACGTCGATTTCTTTCCTACAACAATTTCAATGTGTATGCACGACAGGGAGGGGTCGAAAGGCCTGTCTAAGGCAGTTGGCAGTCTAAGTCTGCATGTGCATGCGCCTTCTTTGAAGTTGCGGCGAGACGACGACAGCTCGGCCAAGTCACACGTCAATGATAATATGAAGGTACAAGTTGATGACCTGACAGTATTGTAAACCTCTCAACAAACTACGCTATTTCCATAGGTCATAGATCATAGAGCGAGATTGCGTTGTCCTCATCCACCATGTTATGTTTGGCCTTCCCGCGTAATTTTGAGATGGAACGAGAAATGCAAAAAATCCATCATCCACCACCACCTTTTACACCGTCACCATGATGTCCTCCACTCCTGTGGCCAGAGTTAAGCGTGCATATTGAATACGCCTAGAATACTCGGCTTGATAGTCGCATAAATCATCTTATACGCGCCCAAGCCAGGAAAACTCAGTCGATCCACCGTAAATGAATAAAATAACGTCGCAATCGACGGCATAAAATTTACCACTTTCACCTCCATTCACCCCTCCTATGGACGTTTCGGCAATGATATGTTACAAAAGAGAGGATATCCTTTCACCACATCGATGTTATATATACATTGGGCGTCTATTTATCCTTGGTTAGTCCAAACCCATTATCTAATCGATAATCAACCATATTTCACAAGTTAGACAGAATCTATTATTTGCTCCTTAAACGCAATGCTGAAATCAACATCGTGAAGGACCGATAACATCAAATGAGTGGTAATTTATATACCAATTGATTGTATGCGTATATTCGAATACTTCGACAAGTGGATGATGCTTTATAGTGATTATAACACATGGGAGACAGTGTTATGTATGTTGGTTTTGATGTAGGCTAAATATGCAATGAGTTTTACTGAACAAACAAGTATTTCCTCAGAACTCATTGTTATTATCGCTCCCAAGGATGTATACTATCATAATAATTATAAGCTGTTGTTTGTTTGATCGATATGCCTCCCGTCTCCATAAACTTTCGGTTAATTGTTGCGTTTGACAGAGACGAAAAACATGTACATTTTTGTATCATCAAAGTGATGTCATATGAGCTTCCATTCCACTCCAAGAGTCAATTAACTGTCTATCACCATATTAGAGTCGGTGGAGAGTGTTGGTTGCCTTCATTGGTGTTTTTGTCACTCCTTATTGCAGTAGGTTCAAAGATAAAAATGAACCATTGATGGACACCGAGTTACGACGTTGAGGATGTCATTACCGGCCGAACATCGGTACACCAAGACACCCACGCCTCCCTATGGATATATCCACTCGATTGGTGGGCTGTAAGGCTCATGCTTTATGTCTCCATGGGTTATGCACCGGCATGACTGTCCCTCCGACATGAACGGCAATGTTTCATTAGGAAACTTCGCGCACGAAACTTTTTATTGGAGGAATTCATCGTAGCCAATGCTCCGCGTTTTCTGCGCAGGGGTCGGGTGGTATATGATGAAGCTACTGTAAAAAAACGCGGAGGGTTTGCTGTGTACTGGTGTAATGGTAGGAGATGTTCTCCGCTGTATAGTGTCAATGGTTGAGGATTTTTTTGAAGTTTGTGCCATTGTGTGTGATTTTTGCGTGGGTTGACGGAACTTTTCGAAGTCAGGTAGGTGTCTCAATATTTTTCTAATTTAGTCGAGATTAAGTAGCGTAACATGGTGCATCCTCATCTGGTTGATAAAAGGTAAAAGGCTGTCTGACGCTGTCTGATGGGGGCTTGAAGGGAGGTCTTTTTGGTTGCATGGAGTTGCATGCAGTTTTTTGGTCACGAATTCCTCTTGGACAAATGTTGTGAAGTTCTGCAAAATACTTTCGAATTGTAATGCCGCTTCAATGAGAGGGAATAGTACAAACTCTTTCTGATCTGTCCAGATGATATGTACTTAGTATTGTACATGCTTACAATCTGGGTAGTTGATGGATATTTTCTTCCGATGTTGGCTATAATAATGTTACTTTTGGATAAATAATACCATACATACTTAAGTACCGCACGCGCATCTCTACTTATCAGCTATCAGTACTAACTCTATCTAATCTAGGCAAACCGGGATAGCGGGCGTGTGGGCGTCCCCCCAACACACCATGGTTTGAGGAGAGGCTTGACAAGGGAATATTGGTGATTTTTGGTCGATATATGGGTAATTTTTGGGTACTTTCAGCTCATTTATACCCGATGTTGTGTAGTTGTGGGCCCCACGTGGGCGACGCCCACAACACACCATGAAAAGCGCCACCTAATCTACTCTCCGCTCTCCGCTCCATCCGTCCACCAACCATCAACTCAATCCATCAACTCGTACGCCACTCATCTCATCCTCATCATCATCAACGAACGTACTTAACTTTCCAATAGCTCCTTCATCGCCCTATTGAAATCATGCCAATCCAACACAGCAAATATTTCGACGACAAAGTCCAGAGCTTGGCCTCGGAACGACATGGTGCTAAATTCTCTATTGGAATCATCACTGCCGGAACCTACCATTTTGGCACAGCTGCTGCCGAGAGGATGACTGTCATATCAGGCATGCTTACTGCCAAGCTTGATGGGAGTGATGAGTGGGTGAATTATCCTGCTGGCACAAACTTTGAGATTCCAGCCAACAGTGGATTTGATGTCAAGGCAAGTACTAATACTGCTTACCAGTGCGAGTATCTTTAAAGAAGATGATGGTTTCTATCCTACAGCACCACTTCGGACGTTAATACATTAACATTGTGGTTGGACAACAAAAGTTGATACATCTATATTATGACAACATAATGCAGAGAGTAATGCAGCTGGTGGAAATAATTAAACTATGACTGTAACAAAGCTTCTTCAACAGCACGCAACTTTTCTTCATACTCCTTCTGCTCTCTGAAGTCTTCGCCCAATGTCCATGCCAACTCTTGCTTAGATACTGTTCTTTCGAGTAATAGCGAAGTAGAAGACATCACATCTTCACTGCCTTCATTTGTGTTTTTTGCAGATATGCAAGACACTCTTTCCAATTTGTACGGTATACCTCTTCGATTGCCATAAACAAACGGCATGTTAACTACCGCATCTCCACTTTTATTATTCCCTGCTTCATAATCGTCGTCAACAGCATCAGGATCATATCCTCTATCATTAATCCAGAATTCATTTTCCCATAAACTAAGTTCATCTTTGATGAGTATTCTTTTGCCAGGTATAAGTGATATTGAATCGACTATTGCACCTTTTGATCCAGCTTCCATTGTAGCATGAACACCATCGTCTTTGTTATTATGAATTGCAGTAGGTGTAGACAATGATGCGTCATTATCATATTCATCAACATTGAGATAGGCATGCTTTTTCGGATCCCACTGAGGATCCCAGAGGACGTCACATCCTATAAGAGGCGACACGAGTTGTTGTATCCCTACCGATTGAAAAGTGTCCCATTCATTCTCTTCCACATCGGTATAATTGAGCCAAACAGCATATGTTTCTCTCCACCATGTGCACGGCTGATCCGAATACTGACGCAATTGTGATTCTACCTCTGAAGTTAATGTGTGCAGCTTCATTCTTACTTTTTCACCATCCACGTTGTTGTTATTATTATCGTCATCATCATCATGTGGAGAAATCAATTTGTACATTCGAAAACGAAATATTTGACGTGGATTGCCATTGAAATAAAATGCAGCTAGGATCCATTGGTCCTTCTGTTGACCATGTTGTCCAGTAAGTAGTAGAGGAGGAGGGCATGGCACTAATGTACAGTGAATGTGCTCATGACCTCCACCTTCTGCTGGTGTAAGAGCATGGGTGCGATCGCGTAGTACTTGGTGGTAATTATCAAAATCTCCTTGGAATTGAGATAGGAGATGACGAAAGTAATTATCGTTCTCGCTTGATGATGAGTCACTGGTTTGAAAGCACTCGACGTGGATATGTTTTTTGCGTTGTATATCGACACGTCTGCGTGAGCTGTGGTGCGTGAATGATGAGGTGATTCGTAGGCTACTCAACAGTAGAGCTATACAAGCAAACTTCGCCATCATACGATGTATCTAATGATTGATATTGGTGCTATTGTGTAGCTAGCACAGAGTAGCATGGCACATGGCATGGTGGATGGGAGCGATGTGGGTGTGCGGTGTGCATGTCAAATGTGGGGTGTGGGCGCGCGCCGTGTGAGAGGAGGAGAGGGGGGCGTGGGGAGAGGAGGAGCGAGAGGGAGTTACACGTTACACCCATTCTCCATCGTTATGTAGTAAAGCTTGCGAGTGCAGTGGAATCAAGTGCCAATGCCAAGGTTGCCTATTATCATTGAGGTCATTGAGGGATGTCAAGGCGTCGACGTAATTGCTTTGAATGGCGTTTACTTCATATAATTATGAGTCGAAATTTGCAGGGATCATCTATGCGCGCCCGTCAGTTACTACGTGCAGCACTTTCCACTGCTTTAACAACCGCAAAATCTCTTCGAGTGTCGCTCGTTCATACGTTTTTCCTGCCTCCCTTACCTTTCGTTTTCGTCTCTCGTTACCCATCTTTGTCAACTCTGGTAGCAATGGTTGATAGTGACCCGGGATGTAACGGAGAGTAAGTGTATTTTCTCTCTTCGTCTCAACATCGCAATCCTTGTATCGCAACTTCTCCCTGCCACGGTGAGTTTTCACTTTGGTAGGAGGATAAGATTTACCGTAATGCCTTCCTCGGTAGACATCTACAAATCCACTCGCTTCATCAAAGACGGCTATGCTCCAGTGACCCAGAACACTGTCTGAGTCCAAAGCATACACTAAAAAGTCACTGAAAGCCTGGACCTCTTCTCCAACCATACCTGACGATGCCCAATCTGGGTGAACTAACATAACTGCAGCTTCGATCGCCCGTTTCAATTGAAGGGCCAACTTTTTCGTCATTTGTTTCTCCCTCTTTGGCAATGTTGCTATCTCCATCTCGATAGTTTGGTTTGAGTCATCATTCACTAGGCTTCGTTTACTGTAGATCGCAGTTGGATCAACGGCGAACGCACCCACGCCTGATAGGTAGCTCGCGGCCAAGCTTAGATAGAAGCAACTGTTGGTGATGGTCTCGTTCTTTTCGTTGACGTTAGTCGCCCCCGCATCTATTGGAACAACATTCATCTCTGAAAGCATTCGCGACTGATTATACACTGCATTTTTTAGGCTTGTTACTTCTCCATTGCCGCTAGCCAATCCATTGGACGACGATTTCTTGTCGACTGCCTTGTTATCATTGGCAAATAGACCTTTTACCAACTCCCTGTGGTCTTTTAGTCGCGCTCCAATTGCAGTTGCACGTGACGATATTGAGTTGTCGTCCTCATCATAATCTGAGGAAGATGAGGTTGAGAATTTGCGCTGCTGTCTACGAGTGCTGTTTCTGCGTTTGTCAGTTTTCCGTCTGCTGCCATCACGATTGCCATTGCTTTTAGACGTCAATTTTCTCTTTGATTGCTCCGCCCTCCTCCTCTCCTGTCGTTCAATCTCGGCTCTTATTCGACGATAGGCATTTCCAACATCATGAAAAGCTTTATCTCCTCCCCCATCCATTTCAGTCTCTTTCAGCTTTTGTTTATAGCCATGGTAGACATCACGTGGTGTTGCACTTTGAGAAACATTCAGCAGACGATATGGATTGATGGACGCTTTAGATATTGTCGTGACGTTGTCAATGCTATCATCGTCATTTGGAGGCGATAGTTTTTCGTGTCTATCAATAAAGCTTTCTAAATTTGTTCTTTGAGAGTTAGGACTTCTTGCAGAATACTTTTTCCTCCGAATAGATGATTGTGATTGATCTTTTAGACTTCTTCTGATGGCAGATTGTTCATCTAAAACTTCTCTATATTCGTCCTCTTCCTCATAAGAGTGTCCCATTGTTTCGGAGAGCGATAATCCTAATGCATGTGGGTCATCTCTTCCTTCATATCTATCTGTTGAAGATGATGGTTTGCGTGGAACATTCTTGTTTCGCAAGCTTCTACTCCTGCTGCTATTTTTTGAACCACTCTTTGACGGTCTCCGCTTCTGCGTAGATAAAAAACTATCACTGCTAAATGATCCATCTCCACTCCTGCGGCGAGATGAATAATGAGTTCTCTGCAACGTAGAATTTTCATCAATATGGACAAGAGAACGGGAGGCATAAGATCTTTCGTCGTCTGGTTCCATTCGCCGCCGCCGCCGCCGCCTGCGTTGGTAATCATCGCGATGGTTGTTCTCAACAGCATCAACTTTGAAGCATGAGCTCAAGCCAAAGAACTGTATTAAGAATGCCTTCATAATGCCTTCCTGGCAGACTTGAGTCTACTTCCTCTCCTCTAAATAATTACTCCTTCTTGCTATAGTAAATAGTAAAAATAAACAAAACTCGCACAAAGGGAGTCTTGGAGAAGAGAGAAGTGACAGGCCGGCGTGTCGTGGATAATCGTGGAGCCGTTTCGTGTAGCACAAAACGTCTCATTCCCTTAGACGATTACTCACTTCTCACCAATCTTTATCCTTGTTTTATATCCTTACCATGTAATTATATTATTAGTTGATGTTATCGCAGTAGTACTGATTAGTCTGTATATTACGTAATCATTAACGTAGTGTGAAAAACGAATCGGTTTATCAGACAGCCATTCTCACGGCTGATCTACGATGGCAGCGTTCGAAAAGAATAGAATCCGGGGAGAAAATGATGACAATATTTATTCTATTCTCCGACGGGGAGGAACGAGGACATAATATGAGGAAAAGATATTCGATATAATGAATTGCCGAGGATGCCGGCATAATAATTGGCCCTCCAGTAAGGACACCTGGGATATCAACAACCATCGCCGAGGAATGCTGGCGATAAATAAATCGGCCCTGCTGGGGAGGAATGCCCCCGTCTGCATAAAAGGAATTGGCCCAAACTAACTATTGACGGATAGGCACCACTAGACGTGGAGCTGGAAACAGAAATAGAACCCAGATCACCTAGGAGAGGTGCAGAAGGTTAGAAACATATTAAGAACCCAGATCACCTAGGAGAGGTGCAGAAGGTTAGAAACATATTAGAACCCAGATCACCTAGGAGAGGTGCAGAAGGTTAGAAACATATTAAGAACCCAGATCACCTAGGAGAGGTGCAGAAGGTTAGAAACATATTAGAACCCAGATCACCTAGGAGAGGTGCAGAAGGTTAGAAACATATTAGAACCCAGATCACCTAGGAGAGGTGCAGAAGGTTAGAAAAATATTAGAACCCAGATCACCTAGGAGAGGTGCAGAAGGTTAGAAACATATTAGAAAACCCAGATCACCTAGGAGAGGTGCAGAAGGTTATTAGAAACCCAGAAACCCAGGAAAGAAATACTGCAAGGAGCCAGTATAGACCCTGCAAGGAGCAAAGGTTGCTGCAAGGAGCCAGCGATAACACGAGAAATTAGGTACTGCAAGGAGCCAGCAGATAGGGAATATTAAAGAATATCGCTGCAAGGAGCCAGCAGAATCACGGAAGGAATAGGGATAACAGAGAGTATTAACGATGTAACAGTCAATGGCAAAGTGCCGCCACATTCTTGGAGAGATAAAGGAAAAGTAAACGTAAGTGGCAAAGTGCCACCGCGTCGTCGTTGGAGATAGAAAAGAAAGAGAAATACCACCAGGAGGTGAGGCCAGCGGAGCCTAGGTAATAGTCATGGTCGAAGTCCCTGACGGAGGAAAGATGGCCGAAGTGCCTGGTGTAAAGCGAGACGGCCGGAGTGCCTGTAATGTTGGTAAGTGAAAAAGAATAGGGATCGTGATTGGTCATGAAGAGAGATAGAAATATTTCGTACGAGAGACGACAAGAGAGCTGAAAAGGCCAGAGTAGTAGAAGAAAACTAATGTGCACCCAGAAGATAGGGTCACCGTTAACTATGTCGTATTAGTTAGATTAGAGTGGCCGCACCTCGGACGAAAGCTGAGGGGAGATACTCTAGAAGGAGAGATGTCGAACACGATAATCAACGTGAAGCCTTGGTATACAGGAAGACAGTCCGATAGAGGACAACTGCCGTATTAGAGGAGTAGAATACCGAAGAAAATTGAGCAGGACTAAGAGACAGATGAATAGCAAGAACAGCGGTTAACCAACAGATGCACATAAACTCTGAGAGATCGTAGCGATCCGACTAAGAGAGAGATGAATAGCAAGAACAGCGGTTAACCAACAGATGCACATAAACTCTGAGAGATCGTAGAGATCCGACTTATCGGACCAGAACGAGAGTGATCACGGTAATGAACACGGGCTGGTAATATAATAGGTTGCACGTCACGGACGCCAAGTACACTATCCAAAACCTCATGGAGAGATCTGACATGGAATCGGAGACAAGATACTATCAGATATACAAGCATCAAGCGATCAAACGTTAAACCACGACAAGTATGAATAAAAATCCTTTTGAGGGCATAAATGTGAGAATAGTATTCGGGACTGCTCTGCGTGAGAAGTCGACTACAAATGGAAGCCGGGAAGAGGTCGATCTCAAGACATGAATATAAGCAATGTGAAACTGAAACACAAGATGAATGCTTGAACGCTTGCAGTTACAGCAAAGCTATGACATTTAAGGTTATGGCATTTTGAGCCGACCGGCGTGATAGTTAATCTGATGATATGTATGTGCAAGTACTTTGGCACAATTCGTGTGAACATCCCTTTATCGCCGGTCAAACCAGATCAGTGAATGGCATCCCCTAACAAGAATTGATGTTGACCAACGAGGGGCCTATAATGAGTACACCCGCAGACAGAGTTCCACGATGTTGCGAGAAAGATGGGGAGAGAATGGCACAGAGTGTGTCATCTAACAACTCCTCCTCCAGGAAGGGAGAGGGAGAGGAAGAGAGAAATGGACAGCACTTGCTGTAAAAATAAGGAATAGGTGGCAACTCGATCATAACAAGAAACGGCTTGTCAACAAGTACTTGATAGGGAGTAGCTTCATGCCATGTGATGAGACAGGGACGAAGACAAATTCCATGATGTTGTACATACAATATACCTTGGGATCAGCGTACAGAAGATCGTAGCAACAGTGTCGGTTACCCTGGAACTTTATGACGGAGCAAATATTAGATGCGTGTAATGGTGCACGGGCATTCAAAGTGAATCGGAAGCGAACACAAATATTAAAAATCGACAAACAATCTTATTTTGAATCGCAGGCTTGACGTGGTTGAGATGCCAAGAAATAGGAAGGCCTCATCTTGGCAAAAGATCCCTCAGTATAAGCGTAGCCAATATATAGTACGAGCTGTATCGCTTTGATAACAGCGGGCGCGAATACAAGCTGTAGTCTATGACAAGGTGTAAGAGACAAGAAATTGGATATAGCCAGAACAACACGACCGTGGACGTTATTATCCATCATGATGAGCCGAGGAGGTAGTTTGAAGAACGGACCGCAGACAAGGACGTTACTATCCATCATGATGAGCGGATGATAATCTAATCCGGATTGATGGAGAAACGCCCTGCGGCAAAGGAGAAACAAAGCTGAAGAGAATAGATTGGTGGAGAAACGCCCTGCGGACAAGGGACAAACAAACGTACGAGAATAAGGGACGAACAAATGTACGAGAGGGATGAACAAATGTACGAGAATAAGGGACGAACAAATGTACGAGCCGTGACTACCAAGGCATAACGAAATACTCCATAGCACCTTACCAATGAGGAGTCCAGAGTGAAGGACGTTTGAACAACATGGTGAAATCAACGCGCACTGAACTGGAGACGGGTTGACTTTCAAGACCGGGAGACACTCGATATGATCAAGAAGGGGCAGCAATACCTCGTGTAGACCACTAATTGAATGTCAAGCAGGCCAGGGGAGAATATTGATACTTGACATTCCCACCAAGATGGCACAGAAGAGGCAGATAAAAGAGATGACATAGACGAGGCAGATAAACGAGACAGAGAAGAAGAGGCAGATAAAAGAGATGGCATAGACGAGGCAGATAAAAGAGACAGAGACCAATGTAACAAGGAGCTGCCCTCATAACAGTTGCTAATGATGCTCACGCTAATCATAGTGCAAGACGTGAAGGTACATATGACACTACTGATGAATGTGGATTAAACGCCAGATGTCAAGCTAGGAAGAACGCGATGCACGTCTTATCACCCGACATAATGGCAGAGGAAATCAACGAGGTAGTACAGACCAAGATATCGGCAGAAGAGCGCAAATGAAGAAACGATATTGAAGAACGCCTTGGGCCTTGGTCGGGTCGAATGGAAGCAACATGAGAAAGATTGGATGACCCACAGAGCGACTATAGCACCAAGTTGACCTTGTATCATGATAACTATGGTGTGAACACCGTGATACCTTACTTGGGCATAATTGCGTTAGCAGAGAAGAGCAAAACATTTCCGACAAGCCGACTCGATAGCCTAGCGGTAATTGTCAGTGAGTTTCATGAAACTAGGACGTTAAGACCACGCGTAGGACCCGCAGTTGAGGTGACTGCCGCCAATACTTGAGAGCAATTGCATGACAAGCACTGCGGGAGCGCCCTAACACATTTGGAGACGATTCTAGAGATGCATCGACAACAAGCCTTCTTAGTATGAGACAACAACAACAACTAGACTCTGCATCGACCTACTTGTAGTAGGACACCCAGACTAGGGATCACAAATTCATATTATCAAACGATACTGGAGCTGCAAATGAGTATGAATATATCAGGTGAGACCAATCTCAAACGGCACGAGAAGGTCTGACAGAGTACGGGGTGCCATCGATAGGTTATCTCGGACGGTTAGATGCCGATTGTGGTAGATTGAGTAAAGCCACCACAGACTTCATGAGACTGATTCGACCAATCACCAACTTGACCAACAAAAGACTCGGCATACGGGGAGAATATGAGGGATATACCTCGCTCGTGATGCTGAAACACGAGATATAGGCCAGGCTAATGCGAGTTGAACTAGAGACGCACTGGACAATTTGATGCACAAATGTAAATGACTGGAACGAGGCGATATAACCACGAAAACAAGAGACCGACTTAGACGAGGCGATATAACCACGAAAACAAGAGACCGACTTAAAGATGTAGAGATATGCGAGAGGTGATGAGGCAATAGCAGGAGAGCCAACACCAACATACCAAGGGAGTCACACGCTGACTCTGGAAGCACGACATCCCACATGTTACACAAGCAATACAGGCGACACGTATCGGAACATAGAAGAGGTTGCGAGGAAATGACTCCTTGAACAGCCAGACGCATCTCTGCCGCGAATAGAACAAGTCAGACGCATCAAGGTTTGGGCTCATAAAACAGCACAGATACAGATCCAGATTTGTCACCCACGAGACAATGCCTACCTCATCTACATAACTGCCATTAGACGTACCGGCCACGAATTTTTGTATGGGCAACGCACGCTTGAACTTAAGTGAGAACGTGGCCCGAAGCTAGAATCACTTGAGATAGCGAAGATAAAGGGAATGAAGTGAAGATTTGCCACCATGCGCAACATGATTAACAACATACAGAACTATGCTTGCGAAGGTGTATACAGGATGAAGAGTCACTCTCAAGACACGCGATTAGGGACACAATCCATCATCCATTATGAGATAATATCGGTCGATGTAGATGACATCCTACCAAGAACCAAGAACCCAAACGAGGTGATGACTAAGCTCTGAGAGAATAATAAACGACCTTGGGCAGGAAGAAGGACATGGCAAGAGCCTCTGAGACAACGCGATGAATGAGAAGGAGGAGAGAGAACTCAATCAATTAAGTATCCAGAACGCTAGAATTAGACACCGGACTAAAGCGGTGAAAGAGGTAAAGATACCAGCAAAGAGGTAAAGATACCAGCAACTCATTTCAGTACGACGATCAATTTTGATCAAAGCATCTCGTGACACTCGGGCATACAGAACCGCGATGCATCTGAGGAGTTACATTGAAAGGACATACATTGAAAGGTATTTACGTTTACGGGGAGACCGTAGAAGCTAGTGAAGATTGATCCAGCCGGTATGTAGGGATCATTTTGACCGCAAGCATATCAAAACATGTTACCAGATTCGGTGCCGAGGGAATCCAAGCATACATTAATACCGGTCATCATATTGGGCTGAATGCACCCAGCGGCCAACGGGGAGAAGTTAAAACAGTGTCCAACTAGATATAAACAGATCATGGGAATGCTTCGATCGATTGGATTTGGACGCATTTATATTCAGATTGATGTCGTCATTATGTCACAATACATGACCGCACTTCGTCTTGGACACCTCGAAAGCTGTTTACGGAATTTTACGTTACCTGGATAGGTATCCAGATAGGAGACTTGCTACGTCTACAATGCATGTCGAAGAAGCCCCAAAGCATAGCACAGATTGGAAGGATTTTTACTGGAGACGATTGAGGAAGACCCGCACATTAGCTATTATTTCCCAGATCGCACCCCAGCGATGCGCTTCGCGAGAGGTATGACAGTTGCACTGAAGATCAAACTAAAGATGTTCGCGGCACCAATTGACTGAGCACCTGGACGGAGCCAACTACTCGGACACACTCAAGAAGATTTCCAATGAGACTTTAATGGATGAGAAGATTTCCAATGAGACTTAGCTTTATGAATCGCAAGCGTAAGCTTACAATTCACGGGGAGCGTTTCGTGTAGCACAGAACGTCTCATTCCCTTAGACGATTACTCACTTCTCACCAATCTTTATCCTTGTTTTATATCCTTACCATGTAATTATATTATTATGTAGTTGATGTTATCGCAGTAGTACTGATTAGTCTGTATATTACGTAATCATTAACGTAGTGTGAAAAACGAATCGGAGCCGACCACTGCTCGAGCTAAAAAAGGAAATTTTCTTCACAGTTCAATCATTGTGTTTACCTTCCATCCATTGGCTACTATGGAGAGGCAGGAAAGTGCGAGCAGGTTTTGTGCTAGTTTTTTCGCCCTCTTTACCACAAGCCAAAACCAGCTGCAAGAACTGAAACTGACAAGAAAGATTAAATGAATTTTGGAGCGAAAATGAGATGCAATGTTCGTAATGCGATGAGAAACTTTACTGCACAGAAATGCATGTCATATTTCTTTGCAGCCATCTACATTGCTGCTATCGTTGCTCTCCCTGTCGGCATTGGAATATTTGTCAGTGTTAGAAATGGCAAGCTTGGTGGCGTACACTTATACAGAAGTGGTTACATCTGCGGCAAAGAACCACCAACAAGAGAAGACATTGCAGCACGAGGCAACATTTCTACTTGCCTTGATGTTCTAATGTCATCAGGCTCAATATTCAGTCCATTATGTCTTCAAGCAGGTGGACTTGACAAGCCAGCCTTGTGGTGTAACGAAGAATTTGAATCTTATCGATCTCATCTCTGGTGGAGCCCATGTGATAAGTGTGGTACAGCATGGAGGATCTTTGATTCTATCGATAATGATCAAAGTTGGTACAAAAGACCTACATCACCGCAACCTAACAATACAGAGTTGCCTCCAAAAGATGGATGGTTAGGTTGGCAAGCTTCGCGTCAAGAGTGGGATTCTGTTGCTTCAGTGTATATAAATACATGTTACAACGAAGCAACCAACATCAGTGAAGATACTAGATCTGACATCCCATCTTCCTGCTTTTCGGATGAAATGCATGTTGGTATTAATCCGTGGTACAATGCTGGACTTTCACTTCTTTTTATCGGCACTTTCTTTTGGGGATGTACATTGTTAAGTTTTTGTCCATGTGATAGTTATAGTGGAAGCGGAGGCGGTAAGTGTAATCTGTCATATTTTGTTGTGTTTATTCATGTAGCAGCGACTCACTTTGTCATGACACTGATTTGATCGTAAGGAGGAGGAGGAGGAGGAGGAGGAGGCGGGGGCGGAGGTAAGCAATTGAGATTTGACTAAGATTCTTTTTGAGTAATATCGGCAGCATCTAACATCTCTTTTCTTTCCTACAATAAGGTGGCGGTGGTGGCTGTTAAGAGATCTGATGTCTTAATGTGACTTCTGCCAATCGTTGAGCTAAACAATTAACGTCATGTTTCAGTATGATGAATTAAGAATTAAGACATGCAGCCGACAAGATGTGTTGTGCTTCTTGCGACGCCGCCGAATATGATAGTCGTAAATATGTGTATGGAAACAGAATAAAGACTTAAAGTAGATCGATGAAGGTAATCAAATCCCTAACCAACACGTACTACTATGCAACACTTAATGTATAATTCATGGGCTCATCGAGGTCCTCTCATTCAATTCTTTCATTTCTCTTGCCCTGGCAAGTAACTCGTCGACTTTTGCTTTCTCTTGATTTGCTTTTGCTAAAGCATCTTGATACGTTTGGCCCTGTCCCTTCAATTTCCTTGCATTTGTTAGGGATAATACGGTCAGCAACTCAAATTCAAAAATCTAAGTTCAAAATCAAACTAGGGTGCACCGTGTGCGAGGAAAAGAGAAGAGATAAAGCAGTTGTACATAGGCGCAGCACGCAGCCGAGGCTGAACAGTGAGCGGCAACCTCAGGAAGGCACAGGTATATTGATTTTCGAACGCTGACCCCATGCCTGCGTGAGGCAGGCGATGGGGTCAGCGGCAGATTCTTCTCACTACTCACTAACTTAAGCTAACAAAATTCTTTTCTCTAGAGCATTGTCTAGCCGTATCATAGCTTATGCGGGCAGCATTACTTATTCGATCAAATGAGTCAGTTGTACGATTCGAAACGATAGGGTGCCAAAAGAATCGCTGTAACATTTGTGTGACGATATTCGAACTTACTGTTATGTTGGTGTAACAAAATGTAACAATGACTAACCCTAACAAAATTCCTTCCCGCAATAATTAAGGAGTTCTACACTTAAGGGCTTCCCGCAATTTCTCAAAACGAATGTGAACATCGACCAGTAGACGATATAGATTTGTTTACGCTTGTCATTGTGGTTGATGCTTAGCGTAGCACCTATGAGCCTTTGCTACGAGTTTACGAAGATAGGATTCTGAGAATGGTGATTCCCGCAAATTGTTCAAAATTCCGAAAATTAGAAAAATTGCGGGAGACTTGCACAGATGTGCCGAACGCCAAAAGCTCACTTCTCAATGCGAGCAGTGAGCTCTTCGATGATGCCATTGTGCTTTGCTAATAAAATCAACGCCCCCAGTGACACGGGGTGGATCGATCAAATAATAATATCATTGGTTTCCCCTCAGAGGCACCAATTGTCTGGATTCCCTTTAAGGCACCAGTACACCTTCAATCGACTTCGCCTTCGGCAGTCCTCGCCACCATCTCTCCGATGCTGTGTGCTCCCAATCGGTCTCCCCTTTTGGAATCCTCTGGTCTCCCCACGAGTTTCAATCACCCATCACTCCGATGTCGCGTGTGTATCAATTGGTTTCCCCTCTTGAACAATCTGGTTTCCCCACGAGTGTCGAATTATTCAATTCCATGGCTCGAATTATTCAATTCCATGGCTCGAATGACTTACTAATTGGTTTCCCCATTTTGGTACAATCAACATGATCTCTAACAAATTCAATATCTTCTTTTAAACTATTCATTAACACAGTTACAGAATGTCTCGATCCACCAAGTTCACTCAGTCCAATGCTGCGCCAAGCAATTTTGATCTATCAGACCCTACATCTTTTTCATTTTCAAGAACTCAGTTGATTGAGCAGCTAAAATCGGATGGCGTGGCTTCTATTACGGTTGTGTCCGCTCAAGGAAGACTCACTTCATTGTACAGCCCCCTCGTTATTACGGACGAGCACAACAACGATTATGCGATACAAGGAAATCTGAGCGACAACACGTCGAGTCCAAAATTTGGTCAAATTGATCTGGCCGAACTTGGTCATGTTGTTTCCTTCACCGCTAAGAAGCCCCCATTTTTTTCCACCGGAAATAGGGTCTCAGGTGTGAAGGTCAAAGGAGCCAAGACATTCAAAGGAAGTCCTTTCGCTCGAATCACTCCAAACTTCATCCTATTGCCCTTTGGTCAACAATGTATTTCCGGAAAGATTGATGATGAGGAGACCCTGTCGAATGTAGAATCATGGTGTCGTCCAGCGGCAGAGATTCTAGATGCTCTTCATTCCGCTATGTCCAGAGAGGAGGAAACTGAGGCCCTCTTTCAGGCGATCTGTGAGTCAAACAAAGAGGATGAACTCCTGCTGCCGGATTTCACTGCGCAACGTATTGAGCCGAAAATTCCATACGTTTCTATCGAATACATTGACGAAGAGGATGATGATGTTGAGGTCCATCCTTCCCTCCAGGAACGTTTCAAGTTACGGGTCAACGAACCTGTACCTCAGCCGGCACCTGCACCCCAACCAGCACCCCTCCCTCATCAAACTTCCACTCAGCCAAGCATGAACCAGCAAGTCATTCTAGTCAGGACGGAGGATTCGAATAGGAATCAGATCCAATCTCAAAACGCTCAAGCCCGATGGGCTTTGTTCTTCGTCTGTGGAGACGTCAGTAATTTGACTCCTGTTACAGCGAACAATGTTTCTGTGCCGGCGTTCACTTCCTCCTTCAAGAATATTCTCCAGAATCCTCATGCCTCTATTCGTCAAGACGCAATGACTGATTTGATTACCTCCGTCGCTGACCAATGGGCAGAAGAAAAAGGGACTACAGCAGATATCACAGTCGTCCCAGACACTTTCTCAAAAGCCATTCTTTCGGGTTGTGTCTCACAAAACCCACTTTCCCAACGATTGAGATCGACTAACAGTTCCAAGGAGCTGACCATCCTCTCCTTTGGCCCCCAAACAAATAATCCAGAGAAAATCCAACAAATCAAAGATTACAAAGAGAAGATCAATGCTGAACAGCTCAATGACGTTCCAGACTCTCAGCGTACTCAGGTAGACACCGATATCCCATCCTTTGGCAATATTTCTGAGGTTCACGATACACGCATTACAATGGATAATTTCCAGATGGTATCATCGGCTATCGTCGAAATGCCAGGCACACGTTCAGCAAACCAGCTCAATCGCAATCCAATCTTTTTGCAACTCCTCCAAAATTTGGATGATTACCTGCTCTCAAGACGTGTCATCGCGTGGCTTCGTGAGTATGGTCAAAATATGCGCTGGCTTCCTTCCACGATCACAGTGCTACTTCAGAATGTCTTCTGTGCGTTTGCAAAGCTTTCCAAAAGCTTTATACCTGTGCAAGCTCTCACTTCAGATCTCACCGACGTTACCATCCGAGGTTCTATCTCAACGAATGACATCTACGCTATCAATGGAGCTATTGCAGCAGTCAAACATTTCAGATCGGCCATCGATACCGCCATTGGAAGTAACGCAGCTCTCTCAGAACAAATCCATTGTCCTCAGATCGAGCGCGACGCTATTGCTATTTTTGATCCAGATATCGCTCGCCGCAAGCGTCCTGTTTCAGCTTCTGCACCGGAGGGTCGTTCAGATTCTGGAGGTCGTGGTGGCCCATCCAACCAATCAATCCGCACCAGTAGTACCCATCGTTCAAACCGTTTGCAACAGCGCAACAATATTCGTACTCGCAAGCAACCGTTGGAGCTTGGTATGTTTTACCTCAACAACACAAATATGTCGAACAATGATGTGTTCCCAAATGATGCAACCTGCGCTTTCAAGGGCCAAGTGAAGAAACTCTGTCCTGACTTTACCTGCGTTGGGAAGGAGTGCCCAAATGGTTTCGATTGTGAATTTGCTCACGTTACCAACTATTCCAGGTTGAGTCAACAAGTCTTTGATTCCATCTGCTCCCACTTTCACTCACGAAGTATCGGTTGGTTGAGCGCGGGAATGTTGGAAAAGCAATCCAAAGTCACTCTCAGCCATCGTTTCACTAGTCTCAAAGGAGATGCAAATGGAAAATTCGACACTCAGGGTTAGTTCATCCTTCCTATTCATCTTTCCATTCGTATACATATTATATAGATGATCAAACCACGCTCATTCACTCTTTGCATCAGATCTTATGTTAACCCAGGTTACGGATCGAGCTGCAATGAATGTTGAGAAGGCGATTCATAGTAAAATAGTATTTGATTCAAAAGGTCATAATTATCAAAACATTGTTCCGGAATCCAGCCAACCCAATCGATTATTAGTGAAGTCTATAATGAAGGGTGCCCCCATGAAGCGTCAGTCAAAGAAGGATACGGACGCTATTCTGCACAGCTATGAAGAAAAATTCGGCGCCCCTTTCAAAAATCCAATTGTATCATCGAAAAAAGGTAAGCCTCCACTACCTCTCCCTACTCTTCCTAATAAACTCATCCTCTTCAGAGACCACCCAATGAAACCATCACCCTCCAAATCATATGAGACCGAAGCTTCATTCGAATCAGCTGCCTTCGTTCTTACCAAATATATCTTCAACGAGAAGAGTGAATTTATCATGGGAAATACCAAGAGCTCACACCACTGGGATCAAGTCCTACAAACATTGTCTACGTTGAGCAAGGATTTCAATGCTATGGTGAATGATGTCCATCGGCTTCGTACAGTTGACTTCTCCCCATTGAAATTACCAAGACTTGATTACAATGATCAGGAGCAAATTGATGAGCGTAGAGTAGACATGGCCACAGCACTCATGATTGCAGCTGACCTAATTCCAGGAGTGGCAGTCAGATACTTGTCAGGCGAATACACGGCAGAGAATCGTGACCCAAAATCAATAATAGCGTATGTCCATGGCCATGTCGATCCTGCTGATGAAGACAGAATGATACAAGTCCTCACAGAAGGCGTACCATCGAAGTTTAGCTGGGTTGAAACCCGAGAGAACAAGCTTACCCGACTTGATATGGGGAACCAACCATCCATCGATAACAATGAGGGTCTAGTCAGGAAAACAATTAACAAAGAGGATCGAAATTCGCATGTTCTTCCAATGTCGAAATGGATACCACGTTTCTCTCCTTATTGCCGTCATAACTACCAAGGTTTAGTTACGAAGAATGGTAAAGGCAGAGTTGTCTGGGACGAAACGTCGATCCCAAGGAATGCTCCCCATCTAATTGTGATGAATCGAATTGCTCCCCGAGAAGATATCATGCAAGTTACATATGGCGACGTGCAGAAACGATTCATGAAGAGTATTCTCAATATGAGAGCGAGCTTCCCCAATGAAGAAATCTTCATCCCGGCTGGTGATATTACTGCGTGTTTTCGGTGGCCAAGAACACATCCTGACCTAGGTGGAGCCCTTGGATTCGTCTTACAAGACTACTACCACCTGGCAACTAGTATGGTGTTTGGACATATCGAATCAGCGAGTTGCTGGGAGCCATTCCGAAAAGCTATTGAGAAGATGGCCTTGGTTGAGTTCAATAGCCAAAAGGACCTCGAGTCTATTCATAAGTCTTATCTTGACCTGCTTGATTGGGAGGACTTTAATTCACCAAATCCACCCCCAGGTTCACTGCAACGATCAGCAAAATGTTCCAAGATCACAGGAGTTATCGATTCCCAAGGACGATTCTTACAACCAAGGCCAGGGATCTTCGTCGATGACGCCTTGCTGGTATCAATTCGGAGATATATCAAACGCCTCCTTGCGTCGCTCATCGAAGCCATCTTCAATATAATGGGCAGACCCAATACAAGCGTGAGACGAAATCACTTATCAATGGAGAAGTGGATCGGTCATCGGGTATCATGGCTCAGCGTCCTCCTTGGCTTCAAATGGAATACGAGAGCACTTACAGTTGGCATCCCGGAAGAATATCTCGATACCGTACGCTCCCTATTGTACCAGCAAGGTTGGGCGTATAGAAAGACATTCAATGTCCCAGAGATTAGCAAACTTATCGGAAAGATTGGTCACATTGCACAAGCAGTACCATGGGTATACCATTTGATTTCACATCTCTACGCTTCAGTCTCATACGCACTGACAAAAAATAGAGCCCTACTTGCCTCGAACTCAAAGGAATTCAATGACCTTCTCAAAGTAGTCAAGGGCCAAGCCTCTTACAAGATATTAGATGGGGAAGCAAATTATGATGAAGATATCAACCTCAACGTTGTAGCCTATGCAAAATCTAGAGTGGCAAAAATGCCGCACCACTCGCGAGCTCTGTACCCAATTGTCAAGACCATGCGGAAAGAACTTGATGTGCTCATTCAACTCTTTGATGATAGAAGCATCAATTGGCACTCACCAATTGCCCACAATGTCGAAAGAGACCCATTTGCTATCTCTTGCGGTGACTCTTGACATTGCTCTAGATAATTGTAGATAATTTCGCCCCTGGAGGGCCAACCATGACGTACTTTAAGATTTCCGTTAATTTTTTTTTTTATCTCTTGCGGTGACTCTTGTTTAGATGAAATGGGGGGCTTTAGTATCAAGCTAAAATTCATCTGGCATGTTCCACTTCCAAATGACATCTGTCAGCGTACAATTCGATACATCAAATCAGGCCCATTACAAATTGGAATCAACGTATTGGAGTTTACGGCCATCATCATTAATTACGCAGCAGCGCTCACAGCAATAAAATCGAACTTTCCAGAAGATGATCCATATCCTATACTACTCAACTGTGCGGACAACATGAGTTCAGTCAAATGAATCCGTCTCTGTACCGAATCCATCATCGGGAGGAGACTAGCAATCATATTCTGTTTTCTTATCATGGACTCACCACTTGGAATCAACGCTAAGTGGATCGCTGGAGAAGACAACATAATCGCCGATGCTATTTCACGTCTCAAATCAAAAATGTCTTCTAACAATTCTTCCCTCAAATACTCCGACCTCTTCGATTCACTCAAACAGCAATACCCCGTTTTGCAGAATTGCAGAACTTTTCATCCGAGTCCATTGCTGCTTTCGATGCTCTGGAAGACCATCTTGACAGAGAGTTCGCCAACTCTGGAGGAAGTAAGGCAATTGAAACAGAGCGGTCTAGGCAAGCTTTCTACTTAGCTTTTGCAAGAAGAAAGTTTCTACCCGACCCTTGCGGACAAGGCCCTGGTTGGGACCGTACCTTGGCACATTTTGTAAAGGAGGTATCTCTTGGCATAAATATCCAAAATAGAGACTCACTTAGGTCCGATACTGTCAAAGGATATGCAAGTGCCGCGATAAAGTTGTTTCGTCTCAGAGGCTTTCCTGATCCCTTCGACTTCAATGACAAGAATAGTATGGCTGCCACCATTTTGAAGAACTACGAGGAACAAGAGAACATCGCTACACAACGTTCCCCACTAAACGAGAAATTCTTTGCCGCAATGCTGGAGATAATGATTTCATCTGATTTTATGTCAAAAGAATACTGTCTCTGCGATCTTGCAATCCTTAGTAGATACTTCGGCTTTCGCTTATCGGAATACGGTCAAAAATCTCACTCAAAACCCGATTATCATGTCTTCCCTAGCGGAAAAGAGACACTCAAAGCAATATCCAGCCAAGACCTTGTCTTCTTCAGAAAAGATGGTAATCAATTTATTGAATACAATTCCAATGAAGTTGATGGAATAGATCGTTTAGATATCACCTTCAAAGTCCAAAAAAACCGACGAAATGGTGAGAAGAAACATGTTCTCCCAGATCGAGAAAATCCGAAGATGTGTCCTGTTCGTGCCGCAGTGCGTTTAGTGAGAAGAGCCAATAATCTTGGACAAAGTCAATCACTTCCTTGCGTTGTATACCAGTTCAAAAACAACAAGCGTTATGTAACAGGGAATGATGTCTCATCATTCTTACAGAACATAGCTAGAAAGCTATACCCGGATATGTCTGAAACCGATATCAGAAAGTTCTCTTCTCATTCTTTCCGCGTGACTGCAGCAGTACTCCTCCACGAACAAGGACACGATGGTGACTACATCAAAATTCAACTTAGATGGTTAGGCGACTCTTATCGTCTATACCTTCGAAGCACACATAAAATCCTCCAACAACACTCTGACTCTCTCAGCAAGTCGGCTTCTATTTCTATTAAGCTTGCAAATCTACCCCAAAATGTTTCATATTCCGCTGACCAAATCAATTCAAGCTTCATGGGCACATACACAGACATTTCACAATTCAAGTAAAATTTTTTTCTTTTTGCACGTATGCTTGTGTGTACTCAATGGCTAGTTTTAGACGCACTCCGATCACATTCAGCAGAACTTGATCGCAGCACATCTTCTTACGTGCTTTGCACAAGTTTCAGCATACCTGTGTGGAGTGTCTGTTGACAAACATCAGTAGACACTTTCAGGGAGTCTTAGTTTTATCTAACTAGACTCGTAGTGTAAGTAGTAATAGGACAACTGCCAATTTGTGTGCAAATTGACTGAGTCCCATAAGTACCTACTCTACTCTACATGTTTGTTTGTCTCGTGATCTTCTCTTCTCTCTCACATAGCCAGTGCGTACACACATTCGAGGCGCTAGGCGTTTTTCCGCAGGGACGAGGAAAATCGACCAGTAGACGATATAGATTTGTTTACGCTTGTCATTGTGGTTGATGCTTAGCGTAGCACCTATGAGCCTTTGCTACGAGTTTACGAAGATAGGATTCTGAGAATGGTGATTCCCGCAAATTGTTCAAAATTCCGAAAATTAGAAAAATTGCGGGAGACTTGCACAGATGTGCCGAACGCCAAAAGCTCACTTCTCAATGCGAGCAGTGAGCTCTTCGATGATGCCATTGTGCTTTGCTAATAAAATCAACGCAATCGACAACGGCAACATTTGTTTTTTCCCACCCTACCCTCCCTAGGGAGTGTCTGTTGACAAACATCAGTAGACACTTTCAGGGAGTCTTAGTTTTATCTAACTAGACTCGTAGTGTAAGTAGTAATAGGACAACTGCCAATTTGTGTGCAAATTGACTGAGTCCCATAAGTACCTACTCTACTCTACATGTTTGTTTGTCTCGTGATCTTCTCTTCTCTCTCACATAGCCAGTGCGTACACACATTCGAGGCGCTAGGCGTTTTTCCGCAGGGACGAGGAAAAACCCTGGATTCTTGAGTATTCGTTTTTGTTCTTGGCGCTTCACGGGTCCCTCCCCGTTCGCGATTATTTTGAGTGCCTTTCGAAAGAATCAGGGAAATGGTGTGGGCGTGGCATTCTAACGAGATCGAGGATACAAGAAACCAGTGTGAATGTTGAGCTGATACGGTTGCAGCCAGCGTATATACCAAATTCTATCTGCGTCATATTTGAGGTACATTCTCTACACTAAGCATGGCTTCAACAGATGAAAGTGTATCACTCTTGACGTCGATGGGTTTCGACAATGGGACTAGCCAGCAGGCATTACAAATATGCGAAGGACGAAATGTCGAAAGAACAGTGGAGCTTTTACAATAATATACATGCTATGATGGCGGCACTACATCTACAGTCAACAAGATTCTTTCTTGACCAGGGGATAACAATGGTGAACGATGCACGGCTGCCAATATGTCATTTGAGTTCGTGAAATCGCCCTCTTGTAAAGTAGAAGAATCTTCCCATGCTCGACCCATCAATAGCACTGCATCTCCTTCCTTTGCCGATTTGACGATAGTCTTACCAGTGTTCAAATTAGTTGGCACAATGATCTCATTTGCAATTCGTGTATCATCTTCGTCCAAAGTGTTCAGTGCATTGCGATCCACCAACCTCGTGTTACCACTACCCATAACCTCGACTTCATGAGGAATATATTCACATCCAGGACCAATGATGCTCATTACCAAACGAACAGGTACGTGATCGGCATGCCACCTTGGACATTTTATTCCATTTCTTCCTATGGAGGATACTATCCTTGCTTGACATTTGATGTTGTTGCTGTTAATGTCGCCTGCAATGGATTGAAAGTAGGATAGCACGTTTGCCAGGTGTTGTGTAATTTCTTGTTCCATCATGGTATTCTCTAGAAGCAATGTAGGTTGATTGCAATTAGCATCATCACAGTGATGGGTAAAAAGTTGACATTTTCCTACGAGTTCTTGTGCACCAGTTGTTGCGTTCTCAAACTGCACTGTTACATCATTCACCAGCTGATTTTGTTTCTGACCATTGAGACTAAGTTGCGCTGGAGATAGGAGTTGTTCCCAAAATGATTTATCACGATTGCTTTCTTTTGATGCAGTTGGTGTTACAAACTTGCGCCACACAACAGAATGTGGGATTGGAAATGATTTTGATACGGCGTTTGTACGTTGAAAAATGGCGTGCCGGTGATGATACTCTTGCTGCTGCTCGTTTTCTGCCGGCATAGTAGTTGATGATAATTCCGCAAGGAGACGTGACAAGGCCACGTCATGTCTTGGGCCTTGTGCATTAGTGATGCTTTTGCTGCTGCATGGGAAAGCAGGATTGTTTCGTCCTAACTGAAAGGAAGCAATGCCAATTATCTGTAGCAGCGACAGATGCAATAGGATGCAACAGTATATGATCCGGTTTGCTGTCGCTATTGTCATGGTTGCGGGTTTCTTTACTATTAAGGTGATCGGGTAATAATATGATCGATGGAGAAATGTGGACGAACGCAGAACGTGAAACGTGAACACAAAAAAGAAAACGGACTTGCGCTTGATCATGACGCAGAAACAGAGGGCTTGTTCGCGTGCCCTTGGAAAAGTCTGGATTGATGAGAGGTTAATATGGACGTTTAAGGTCATTACATGGATATAATCAGTCACGTTACGGGTATTATAGAGATTGGTATATCTCCGCCCGCTTTAAACGCCCGCTACAAAAACCATGCATCTGCTTTTGTTTTTGCCATCAATCCAGTGCATGCCATCCGTCCATGCAATATCTATGGTCCTCTGGAGAGAGCAATCGAAACCATGATGCAAAGAATAATCCTCACCTCTCAAAGAAGAGAATTACTAACATCGGCGGCATCATCTGCCTCCGCTGCCTCGCGACCTGCTGCTTCGTCCACCACAAGATCTTTCTCCGCCGCCGTAGTCGAGGAAGATCCCAACGATGGACGCTTCAGTATCCAGGGTACTTTCCGAGAGGGGCGTGCTTCCTATCTTGATATGAGTGCTACGACTCCAATGGATCCACGAGTGTTGGATAAGATGATGCCTTTCATGGTGAGTAAAAACAATAATAGCAGTGGTTATTGTATTTGACACATCACTTGTGCATGTGATTATTTTTTATGCAATTTAATATTCATTCAAAGCTTTTGAGATAAATATCCTCACCGCGTCTAAATATTCTTTCTTGCCGTAATAATCAATACAATACAATACAATAAATTGATATAGATTGGATCCTACGGTAACCCCCACTCCCGAACACACTCTTACGGCTGGGAATCCGAAACAATCGTCGAAAACGCACGAGAACAAATCGCCGCCCTCGTCGGTGCCTCCCCCAAAGAAATCATCTTCACATCCGGTGCGACGGAAAGTAACAATCTAAGTATCAAGGGAGCTGCGCACTTTTATGGGATGAAGGGGGCCAAGAATAAAAAGCATGTGATTACTACACAGACGGAGCACAAGTGTGTTTTGGATAGTTGCCGATTTTTAGAACAGGAGGGGTTTGATGTGACGTATTTGCCTGTTATGGAGGCTACGGGAATGGTGTGCATGGATGAATTGGAAAGTGCCATGAGGGATGATACATTACTTGTGAGTGTCATGGCAGTCAACAATGAAATTGGGACACGTCAACCTATCGAAGAAATTGGAGCATTATGCCGCAAAAAGAAGATTTTATTCCATACAGATGCTGCGCAAATGTTGGGGAAACTTCCAATTGACGTGAATGCCATGAATATTGATTTGATGTCGCTTTCGTCCCATAAGATTTACGGTCCAAAGGGAGTTGGGGCACTTTACGTCCGTCGTCGACCCCGTGTGCGTCTGGAGCCACTCTTTAGTGGTGGTGGACAAGAACGTGGTCTCCGATCTGGGACTTTGGCGCACACACTCTGTGCTGGATTTGGTGCCGCGTGTGAACTTGCTCAAAAGGAAATGGCCAATGATACTGCTTGGATTCAATATTTGAGTGATAAATTGTGTAATGGGATTGAAGAGAGGATACCTATGGTGACGAGGAATGGACATCCTGAGTTGAGACACCCTGGCTGTGTCAATTATTCATTTGCGTATGTGGAGGGAGAGTCGTTGCTTATGGCGTTGAAGAATGTGGCCGTTTCTAGTGGATCGGCGTGTACTAGTGCATCACTTGAGCCGAGTTATGTGTTGCGTGCTTTAGGAGTGGACGATGAGCTGGCACATGGTAGTTTGAGATTTGGTCTTGGTCGATTCACATCGGAGGAGGAAGTTGACTTTTTGTTGGACTTATTGGAGGAGCATGTAGGTCGTTTAAGAGATATGAGTCCATTGTGGGAGATGGTCCAAGAGGGCATTGATCTAAAGTCAATTCAGTGGAGTCAGGATGCTCATCATCATTGAGGATCTTATCTCTATGTAATAGTTTAGAGATGTGGACGTGCTTGTGATTCTGAGTTTTGCACGTCTGGAAGATATGTTATAACTTAGACAAATGATTGCTCGATGGAGGTGGTACTTCTATAATATCAGTGTAGAAGGTTGAGAGTCTCTTTGTCCACGATGCGAGAGGTATCTCTTTGGTGATGAACAGATAACCTTCTAGAACGATCTTACGAATAGCAGATAGAAAAGTCTCCCTCTCCTCCTTTGAGAGACTGAAAGGCAGTTGCAAGGTTATTGCAGGGTTAGATTGTGTTGTGACATGAGAGGTAGACGGTGTTGCCTGATCTGTGGTGCATAATAATTAACATAGCAGTATATAACACAACGTAATATCGATATCTCCGTCAAGAAACGATAAAAGTGTACGAAATCCAACAAAGACTTCTGTTCATGATGCTGGCATATTTGTTATATCTATAATATTTCATTTCTATTTTCAACAGTAAAGATTTCATATTTGTGGTTGGTTTGATTTGTCGTGAACAATGGCACACAACCCACAAACACAAAGCAATGGCAGTGCTTTCCTTCTTTCCGTTTCCGCCGTGATTCTGATTTGAAACACGTTCGAAGTCGATTGAACCTCTGTTCAAAAGTTCATCGTAGTCTCTGGGTGAGCCTTCAGTAGCCGAAAGACACAGTCCGTGTATTCGATGCTGTCTCTATCAAGGTCCTCATTGTCCCAAAGAAGGTCGATGGGAAGCTTCTTGTCAGCATTCCGTGCCGATACTGACATATCATCATACTTCTCCAGAAGTAGCGCTACAGTTTCGTACTTTGCACCACGGCATGCACGATGAAGGGCCGTGTTTCTTCCTCGGTCCTCGACGAAAATAGTTGTCGTGTCGAGCCCGACAAGATACTTCGCGACGTTCGCAGAATCGTGATGCTCACATGCGATGTGCAAAGGTATCATGCCGTTGACATCGGAAGTTCTTATTGCGGAAGGATTACCTTTCACCAATAGCTTGGTCGACCCAAGGGTGGCATTATCTTGAAGCGCTCTGTGCAGAGGAAGGCGTCCATTGCCGCCAGGCGTTGTCATCAGATGGCGGTCTTCGGCTTGGTGAGCATATAATTGTTGACTACTGATGAAATCTTTCATTTGTCGGTGTATGTGCGGATTCAAAATATGGAACGTAAAGCGAATGAAGTCTTCAATCGCTTCTGGGTGTGCATCGTAAATTGCCTTGATCATTTGGATACCAGCCATAACATTTGAATCATTATAATCCAACGAATAAGCAAAACGAAGCAGAGATTCTCCGTGCCACCTCTGCTGAAGCTTCACATTTGGATCACATTCCAGCAGGTATTCTACGATTTCCACGGCGCCTTCTGGGTTAGATCGTCTGCACAGGCTTGAAATTGCTAGGTGAATTGGATATTCGCCCATTGTTATTGTATGATTGATGGCATCGGGGTAAAGTTTGTACAAGTATTCAACCGTGGCAACAGGGCAGTGTTCACACGCAACATGGAGAGGTAGGCAACCGTCGTAATCACTCATTCGCACGGATCCAGGATACGCTGTGATTAACACCTGGCAAAACTCAGGAGATTTTGCCCTATAAGCAGCAATGTGAATTGGAAGAAAGCCGTCTCTATAGCCGTCTCTGGCAAATTGGCGGACTGCTTGAGGATGCTTCTCAATGAGTAGCACTGCAATTTGTACAGCAACAGTTTCGTTGATCTCTCTGTTGGCACATAAGTAGTGCAAAGGTATCCAACCGTCACATGTTACACCGCGAGCAGAATTGGGAGCTTTTTCAATGAGGAGCTGTATAATCCCCAATGTCATACTTTTGTTTAAGCATGCAATATGGAGCGGTGTGCTCCCATCGTAAAGAAAAAGACTTGGAGCAGCAGGAAAAGATTCGAGAAGGCATCGAATTATTCCCTCGGTGACTGTTTCATTTTGGCATGCACGAAAAAATGCACCATAATAACATTGCGTGATGGAATAATTGGAGTATAATTTATCAGCAAATCCATGTCGCTCAAATAATTTGCGTAGGCCTTCTTCCGAAAGCAAGTCCGAACCGCAATATGAGAGCAGCAATTCAGCTGATTGTCTGTCGTTATTGTCGCTCTCGCTCATGGTTGACATAGACCATCAACAGCGAACTTCATGATTTATGATGTCAACGCGAAAAGAAAAGTGCTGAATGAAAAGCTGCGCTCTGCGCTAAGAAGTACGTATCTTCGCGGACTCCTGAGAACCAATCAGACGTAGGAATTGGTTACCCTATGAGTAAGTCGGTCGCAACGGTACAGACGGAAAACGCCCACGCGTCTTTTTGATCTTGGATGTTGGATCTTTTTGCCTTCTGCGCTTCTTGCTTGCTGGTTGCGTTGCTGATGGTTGCTGATGGCTGGGCAGCTGTTCTTCTTGGTAGAGTGTGAAATGAAAATTAGATTGATCATACCATACCATACTTATCATGCAGAAGAACATTTTTTTGTAATAGTCTTCACGTTACTACAACCAACCATGGAAATAACAAACGAGGTCCTCGATCAAATTGCAGCTCGGTTCAAGGCTGGCGTCACTATCAAAGATCGCACCTACCGCCTCTCTAAGTATCCTTCTTGCTTTGTCGGTAAAGAGGCCGTCGACTTCATGATCAACGAGGGTCTAGCAGCATCACGTGATGAGGCGGTCCAGCTCGGTCAATGTATCATGACAGAACTGGGTGTATTTGAACACGTCACAAGAGATCATGTGTTTGCTGATGAATATCTGTTCTATCATTTTGTCGATCGAGGCGATGTAGCACAGAATCCAACAACCAGAAAGAGATTCGATTGGGCAGATTATCTCGCCCCGACTACTTCAGTAAGCAAGAACCTACAACCTGATCTACCCCTTCCTGACTTTGAGTCGGTACCAACAACCGATGCTCATGTAGCGACAAATGTTTGGCCTTTGGATGAACACAATCAAAAGTTGCTCAACAACGTGCATCCTACTAATTGGGTAGATCCCCAAGCAAAGAACAATAAGTATGATTTGGTAGTAATTGGTGCCGGTGCTGCAGGCTTGGTCACATCTGCAGGAGCCGCTGGGGTGGGGGCAAAAGTAGCATTGATTGAAGAAGGCTTACTTGGTGGAGATTGCCTGAATGTTGGTTGCGTACCTTCAAAGGCCCTCATCCATGCTGCTTCGCTTGCACATTCTCTCAAGAATACGGAGCATCTTGCCGATTCTGGAATATCCATCAATGGTAATGTACAGATTGATTTCCTCAAGATTATGGAGAGGGTTAGAAGAATTCGTAGTGAAATTAGCCCGAATGATTCTGCAGATAGGTTCACGAAGCTGGGCGTTGAAGTCTTTTTGGGTAGAGGAAAGTTTGTTGATGGCAACAGTGTTGAAGTGAATGGGAAAGTGTTGCACTTTAACAAAGCAGTGATTGCATCTGGGGGGTATCCCTCGATAATTCCAATGCCTGGACTCAAGGAACTGCACTATCTCAACATGAATCCTGGCGATGAGCCACGTCCGTATGTAATGACAAACGAGACGTTTTTCAACATGACAAAGCAGCCGAAGAAATTGGTCGTTATTGGACCTGGTGTGATTGGAATGGAAATGGCTCAGTCCATGCAACGGCTAGGGACACAAGTAACTGTCTTGGGGAGATCTGGTAGAGTGTTACCGAAGGAGGATGAAGACCATGCGTCTATAGTGCAAAACCAACTGGAAAAAGACGGAGTTGAGTTTAGGCTCAGTGTCACTGAATACATTTCTGCCGAGCTCACCGGCACCATTGTTGATGGGTTGCCCGAAATAGCCTTCAAAATCAAAGAAAAGGGAAGTGAGTCAATTACCGAGTTGGTTGTTGATGCGATCCTGATTGCTTCCGGTCGTCGTCCCAACGTTTCTGGTATGGATTTGGACAATGCTGGGGTCGAGTATGATGTCCGACAAGGAATCTTAGTAAATGACAAACTCCAGACGACAAATACAAAGATTTACTCAGCTGGAGATTGTTGTTCTACGCCTTTCAAATTTACGCACGCGGCTGATTTCATGGCCAGAGCCGTTATCCGAAACGCCTTGTTCTTTGGGAAAGAAAAGATGAGCAACCTGCTCATTCCGTATGCAACCTACACTGAACCCGAGATTGCTTCAGTTGGTCTTTACGGGAAGGATTGTGAAGCCAAAGGGATCATGTATGCGACGTACGAAAAACATTTTAGCGACAATGACCGTGCCATTTGTGAAGGCGACAATGTAGGTATGGTTCGAATCAGAGTCGAAGAGAAATCAGGCAAGATTTTAGGTGCTACAATCATTGGTAAGAATGCTGGAAATCTCATTTCGGAGATTACTCTTGCCATGCAATCAAATGTTTCGCTTGGGAGTATCGCCACTGTCATTCATCCATATCCGACCTACGCTGAAGCAATTCGGCAGTCTGGTGACCTTTACAACAAAACAAAGTTGACTCCAACTGCCAAAACACTCTTGAGAGGTATCATCAAAGTTCAACGCTTCTAATCTTGCTTGCTCGAGTTGTGGAGGTTGAAAACGAGTGAGTGGGCTTGGGCAAGAACTAAACGTCAAGAGATGTAGGAGTAATAATTAATTTTGTGTTCTAGGAGTAACTGCTTTCCCAGCGAATTGTATAATATGCAAATCATTTGCACAGCAATCTTTACACATCTCGAATATAAGAGAATTACATGGCATCAATCATAAACTGAAAATCTCCAGAAAGCACCCGTTTCGTACAAACCTTCACATCATCTTCCCCACTCTTGGCACGCAATCCATCATTCCGACATCCAGCCATAGCCCTACGTTTCTTCGATGCATCACTCTCTTCAATTCCCTCCTTTAAATCTAAATTACCCGCTCCCTGTGCAGCTAAAAAGACATCTTCTGTTCCCATGGCTTGTGCTTTTTCGAGTCGTTTCTTCCATGTCGTTTGCCAGTCCTCATCTGTGACTTCATCGTATTCACCTGTTTCTTCGTTTAGTATGTATCTTGCAGTGGCTATTTGAGGTATTGTGAGTACTGCAGCTGTGGCGAATGTGTTGAGGAAGGATCTACGTGAAGAGTTTTCTGCAACAGTATTTGATGCTAGCTTTGAGGATGAGGAAGGTGCGGTTCCAAAGCCTTGTACTGATGACAGTAGGCTCAGTGCGATGATGCACAGTGAAAGAAGAGAGATAGACGATGGCATCGTTGAAGAATGTTATTTGATTGCTCTGTCTGTGATCATAGCATAAGAGGAAAGTAGGTCGAGGAAGTAACAATCATCAAGGCAAGAGCAACCAAAGCAAAGGGAAGGGCGACACGATGTTGTTGTGAAGAGTGAAGAGTTGAAGTAGGTACGTCAGCACAGCTGATCGGGGCTATCCGATTATAATCAATTAGAGGCAGCTCTTTTTTCAATTTGTTGACGCTGATTCATTCAATCATCATCGCGACAACCTGCGACAACGCTGTGCAATGGTACTCTGCATCTCCGTGGCCTACTCTCATACTTCTTGTTCTCTTAGACTAAATAAACGATGCAACAATCCAAAATGGTAGCCAAGACGACAACACTCCTCAGCCTCTTAATGGCGTCCAGCACATCCGCTTTCGCACCTCAAATGATGCAAAACAACTCACCAAGCTGCAGCACACAACTCTCCGCCACAAACAACAACAACAATGAATCTTCTGCCCAATTAGCCGCAGCCACAATCGCCATCGCCTCCTCCCTCCTCCTCTCCCCACTCTCCGCCAACGCCGACGGACAAACCAAGGAATTCAAACTCCCACCAATCGACAAGGCCGATAAGTCCAGATGTGTCCTCAACTCCAGTAAGATGGGCCAAGCCAACGCAGCACGCGACAAGCTATACGACTTACGTGAATGTCCTCTCTCCGGAGTACAGGGCAACGAATTTGATCTTAGTGGAGTTATCATGACCGATACGGATGTTTCCAAGGCCAACTTTCGTGATGCACAATTCTCCAAGGGATATTTGAGAAATAGTAATTTTGACGGGGCCGACTTTACGAATGCTATTGTCGACCGTGCCACTTTCAAGGGCAGTTCGTTGAAGGGGACGATATTTACCAATGCTGTTTTGACGGCGACTAGTTTCGAGGGGGCGGATGTGGAAAACGCGGATTTTACGGATGCGTATATCGGAGATTACGACATTAGGAACTTGTGTAAGAACCCTACTTTGAAGGGGGAGAATCCGACTACTGGGGCGGATACTCGTCTTTCTGCCAATTGTAAACTCAATTAGAAGGAAGGGTGTTTGTGAGAGAGAGAGAGATGTATGACGTGCACATGTAGGGGTTTTGATATGTACATGCAATTAAAACAACCAATTATCTACACAACCTAATGAAGTCTTCTTCTTGTGAATGCCACCTTCATTTTTTCTTTGGAATCAATTGCTTCAGAATGTCATTCACCCCATCTATTGTCAGCTTGGCTGCCTCCAATCTTTGAAGTATGCTTGTCATCTTCAACAGATCACTTCGAGATGGACTTTCTGCTCCAGAGATTGAGAGTCCGTCGAGCAACATCCAAATCACGTAAGAGAGTCGATGAGCTCGCCGAAGGGTAGAATACTTGGATGAAGTCGCTGAAATTCGATCCACACGAACAAATGGACTTTTGAACGAAGTACCAATGTTACCTCCAGAATTCTCCATTGATGCAGCAGCACCCTCCAGCAAGAAATCCTTGGGCCAATCGTTTCGCTTGGGCAGAAGCCCCATCAGTTGACTTGGCATGGGCACAGTAGCTGGACTAACCATGGTAAGGAGCCGAAGCATAGTGTCCAAACTACGCCATAGATGATATTCCATCATTTGAACTGCCTCCACCGACGTGGACGAAGGAGTGGACGACATAGAGGACGATGGTTCTGGAAGAAACAGCGATGAAGAATCTTCAGTTTCAGAAAACAAATCCTCCTCGGAGGAAGGTGTTTGCGCCCTTGCCAAATTTTTCCAGTATGCTTCGAGAGATCGAGTAGTCACTGATTCTGCATCGTCCAATGAGCCGTATGAGAATTTATCATAGTTCATCAGCTGTACTACGCTCATGTAAGCATCTGCTTTTTCTCGCTCTTGTTTCCGAATAGCATCCTTGATTTTTCTGGTAGCATTGCTGTCAGTTGATTTTGCCTTCAAAGCATCTATATTGTTTGGACGCTTGGGTTTCTCTTCTAGAAATATTGGGAGGCATTCAAATTGTCGACAACGCAATGAGTCTGCCACTGCTGCTGCTCTTGCGGCTCCGCTTACGGCAGATGGACTTGAAGAGAGTGGATTGTTCTCACCAACGTTATTGCTAGTGTCATGACTTGAAAGAATCGAAGCACTCGACATGAGCGCCTTGTCAAAATACATCTTCATCAACTCATCATCCGGTGCAAGTTGCACATCGGTGCACAGATATGGATGTTTGGATGACACATTGTGAATACGAATCTTGTCAATAGCCTGAACTGCCAGAACAATTCGTCCATCTTCATCGTGGAATCGACGATCTGTAATGCGGAAGAGTGTCCCATAAAGACCTTGAGCGCGTTTTAATTCGTATTGGATATCGTTGTATGCTTCTGTGTTGTCAATGTTTGGAATGTCGTCTTGTGTCGATGATTCTGATGCACTAGTAGAAGTGGCGGATGACGTTGAATCCGGTAGAAACACATGTGCAAAATACCATGGAGCCGGGCCAGATAGAATAGAATGGAACATGTGACAGTGCTGTGGATTATGAATGTTCCATACGAATTGATAACCGGGTAGTATTGCCGCACTATCGGCACTTTGAATTCCGTCATAGGATGTGATTGTCGGTAGGTTCCATAAAGATGTGTGTCCGTAGGATAGAGTATTGGCACAGGATTTGGACTGAACAGGAGACGACGTTACCGCAACTGATGACGAAGAGGCAGAAGAATTCGGCTCCTTGTAATACACCTTTTGCAATTCTCGCACCATCTCCATCCTTCTTGCACGATCATGATCACTCTCTAGTTCCGAGAAGGGAGCTGCGTCCTCGTTGTAATTCTTTGGTGGTGCAACATTTTCCTTCCTATTTGGCTCGTTTTCAAATATATCATCGAAGAGAGAATCATGGAGTTCTGAAGAAGATCTGTGAAGAGCTGCTGTGCTTTTGAAGTGAGGTATGGAAGCAAAACCAGATGCTTCTTCGCTGTGGAGAAAAGCTAATAGCAAGCATAAAGACTTCTTCATTGTTTTCATTCTTCTCTGCACAAATAATGAATGATGCTCAACTGCTCTTGCTCTTCGTAGAAGTGCACATCATTGTAATGCAGAATCACCTTCAAACCGAACAATAGAACAATTGCATGTGGTTCGGCTATGGCATCATTGTCGATGTAATCAGGATTTCGATGATGTCTTCAAATTCTCAATTCTCAGGAATTCTCATCAAAGATTCTCGATTCTCATTCTCGCCTGTGTTGTAAAACATTGATATCTAAAAATTCAGCGACGTGGGGAGCTTGGGATCCACTGGCATTCTACGGATTTTGATCGGGGTTTTCACCATATTGTTTAAGGTATTCCGCATATTCCTAGAAAGACGTCGGAATCACCAGAATAGAAGTCCTTAGATCGCACAGCAAACACCCACAACATGCAACAGCAACAACTAAGGTTTTGGGTATTCGGCACTGACGGATTTGCCGTTTTTCGGTGGCCATATTCGGCACTCCGGGCACTCGTCGGCACTCAGCTGTTTCCCTTATATCTTGGTCAATATTGGGTATTTTTTCATAATTAAAAATTTTTACATACTCTACTCTACTAGATCTATCCAAAACTGCAATAAAAAGGATGATTTTGTGATCATCTCTAGAAGAAAATATTTTTCGGCTCACCATTTCCAACTGGGAATGGCTATCAAATGGGACCGTCTCCAACTGGGAATGACTATCAAATGGGCCTTTTTACACCTCACTGCCGAATGACTGCCGAATCTCGGATTTTGACTGCCGAATACCCAAAACCTTAGCAACAACTTCCATGACTTTTCCGGCAGAGCGTGGTCGCCACCTCGCGTTGGGAGAGATGAAGAGAAAAGACAATCTTATTGGGACTCATTGCTATCTGACACCCGCGGAAGAGTTCTCATCGTCATCGCGAAAGATACAAAAGTTTTATTGCAGCAGTTCGGGTTCTTGATGAAAACCCGAAGCCCCTCAATACTATCGAGAACTCTACCTCTTATAAATCGATGCAATTGCCAACTCAGAGTCGAAGAGGCTTGTAACGAAGCTGCAGGCGATTAGAAAGGCGGCTGGCTGTGGTTGTTGTTGGTGATAAATTGTGAGATAGTGCAGTGTTGTTACTTGTGTTCCACCCCGGGAGTCGGTGCTATTGATAATCAAAGGAGAGCCACACGTGTGTATTTCAATAGCTCATTGCTCATAGGTGAATTTATGATGAGTGCAAATAATATTAGTGAGCGAGATACCAAAGACACGATAATGTTGCATTGTGCATCTTGTGGCACCGCAGAAGTAGATGACATCAAATTGAAGACATGTACTGCATGCAAATCTGTTCGGTATTGCAGTGTTACATGCCAACGTAATCATCGACCAAAACACAAAAAAGCATGTAAGAAGCGAGCGGCTGAATTGCGTGATGAGCTCTTGTTTCGGCAGCCGGAAGGCACCCATCATGGCGATTGTCCCATTTGTTTCTTGCCGCTTGCACTTTGTCCAAGTAAATCTATGTACTATTCCTGCTGCAGCAAAATAGTCTGTAAAGGCTGTGATTACGCACATGAGTTGCACCAGATGAATGAGCGGCTGGAACGTACTTGTCCATTTTGTCGAAACGCCAAGGATAAAAGTGATCCCCAACAACTCTTGCAGAAGAGAGTTGAAAAAAATGACCCGAGTGCAATTTGTATGATGGGCATACGCTGCTACGAAGAAGGGAACTATGTGGAAGCATTTGAACATTATTCAAAGGCTGCGAAAATGGGTGATGCGATCGCGCATTATCAATTATTTGTCATGCATCGGGATGGGAACGGCATTGAGTCGGACAAGAAAAAGGAAGTATATCATTTGGAAGAAGCTGCCATTCGTGGTCATCCCAAAGCTAGGTTGGGTCTTGGGCAGTTCGAGGGTTTGAATGGGAGAATGGAGAGAGGATTGAAGCACTTCATCATTGCTGCCAGCCTTGGAGATGACCAATCAATGCAGTTGCTGAAAAAGTGGCATACGAAGGACAATATCAATATTATGAGCGATGAACAGTTTGCCGCAGCTCTTGGTGCGCACCAGGCTGCCGTGGATGCAATGAAAAGTCCACAGAGGGATGCACTTGAAGCAAATTATTGCCCGGAGTAGAGGTTTTTCTACCGCTAGGAGGATGCGTTACATTATGCTACATGTTCTGATAATGTCTCCACAAAAGCTCTGGCTCCCTCCTGGCTACCGTGGATGCAACAACCCAGTCAATTCGATTGGCTGGCTCAGCCGCAGTATCGATCGAGAATCTGTTAGACTGTACAAGTCGTCTATCTACCATAGTTATGTAATCAATTCTCATTCATTCGATTGTATTGTAGCGATAAGCGATCGTCGTTGCTGTCAATACCGAGGAACATCGTTCTTTCTCCAGAGTAGAATATTCGTCATATTTATGTAAGTGCAAGTGGATGAAATTCCGGTGTAAAAGTTACACCGGGTACAAAAGGCCCTGTCAACGGGGTATAATTTTCCTCCAAGGTGTCCGCTCGTGGCCTGAAGACTGCCCACTCCAGACCACGCAAAGTTACAGCAATGAAACGAATGAGATTGTTGTCATGTAAAAATGTACATTATTTAATGTAGACCTACACAAGATTATCCTCTGCCTATTGCTGTTGTTTTGTGATCTCCAAAACTTTGGAATGCGCTCTTTCAGCCAGCGGTCAGCTTTGGCCATTGCCATTGCCGCCAGCTTGCCATCTTGGTCCAAGTCCGAACAGTTGAATGGGCGGCGATATCCATAATATTTCGTCTCGATATCGAGACAGGCAGCTCTTCTTACCGCATTCAAATCACTCCAAGCTTCCAGCCCGCTCGTCCCGCCCGTAGACACAAGCACAAGGCAACAATCGATGGGCCCACAGTGCTGGCATTGGCGACCATACTTCCGACGCCTTTCAAGTAGAATGAGTACCAAGTTCTTGCCAGTTGATCCCAATGTCGTAAAAATTATCCTTGATTTCCTCAAAGAGATCATGCATTCGACTACTGTACCTAGTATACTGGTTGGTGCCAGAAAACACGCAAAGATCTAAGTAGCCTGCGAACAGCACGAGACAGATGTGAGGCTTTTCTTGATTGGCGAAGCAGTGCTACGGACCGGGCATGCCTCACGCTGCTTACCCTTCTCCTTCGCGAATACAAACAATTCAAGTAAACTTCCTCGAAGCCAATGCGCATCATTTTCACATTCAAACGGTTCTCACTGCTCTTCATCAAGTTCCAGTCCAAAAGAAGCATGAAATGATTGAAAATATCTTTCTCTCCACTTTCAAATGCTCTGCAATTATCTCGTATGCTTCGGATTTCATCACGTCTTTGCCCTTCATGAGCTTGAGACCGAGTTGTTGCTTTGCTGCAGCAACGTGGCGTGTTATTAATGTAGGTCCCAAGATCTTGCGCAAAAGGCATCTCCACTCTTGCTAATGCTACTTTGTAGACCCAAGCAATTGCACTGCGTATTCCATTATATTGCTCTACCGATTGGAAGACTCTACCACCTTCGACTACCGTGTCGGGGGTGATTTCATCTGTTATTTTCAGTGCCTTCATGCACTTCTCGGCGCATGAACGTTCAACCACAGCAACATTAAACTTAGTAGTCATATGTACTCCACAACTGTATCATAATCAAGAGCTTCACCCCATCTATCCTGAGGAAACTGATATGGTGTTGCCTATCACGCAATGGTTTGAGCGCGTCAACAGCATCGACGATATAATTTCGGAGAGCTGTCCTCTTGCGATCATTTTTGTTTTGATCTCCATTGTCAGCATCTATCATCTTTTCCAGGTGCTCATCGTTCAATTTTTCTTTGCGGTCATCGAAAAGACGTACCAAACCGAATCAGGTAAGTTGCAACGCTGCCGTCATCAACAAAACATTTTTTCTATATCATATCACTTAAGGATCTTTTCAACACGATCGGTGGATGCCCTTGCACTTGCATCGGCAGCAGGAGAGGTTGGCAGCAGGAGAGGTTGTTGCGGGAAGCATTCGCAGCGGTGATTTCGCCGGCGCCTTCTTCTTGTTATTGTGGGGCGGCCCTTTGACTTCATTGGATTCGGCATCTTTGTCGGTGGTGATTGTGAGTTGGATAGTAGTAGTGTGTGATAAGTAGGGTGCCATGTCCATGTCGCCATTACCATTGAGCATTGAGCATTGAGCATTGAGCATTGAGCATTGAGCATTGAGCATTGAGCATTGAGCATTGAGCATTAGCATTGAGCAGTGTGCATCGTGATTCATTTATGTGCCATTGAGGCCACGCTCTACGTCATACATTCACAATATGGCAACGACGACGCTAAACTTAAATATTATTTTCTTTGTCATCCTGACCCTCGATCGTCCGAGGTGTGGAGCCTCAATCAACACCGAAATCAGCATCGTGGGACGAAGTGGAAATTGGAATCATTGAAATTGGAGACATTTCACTTCATCTTGACCAGGGCTGTATACCTAGTCCGAAAAAACGTAGGTACCTACGTATTGGGTAATACCCATCCGTATTTTCGACTGGGTACGTATTACTTGGTTACGTACCCATTACCTAGGTGACCCCGTTAGGTGCGAGTTTGGTCCTTGAATGGGTACTTTTCTGAAGAATTTTGGTCATTTCAGGGGTAAATTTCGCAATTTTACGGGTATTTGAGCTCTTTTGTACCTGATTAGGAGTACCCAGAAGGTAGTTACCCTTAGGTAAGTACGTATCAGGTAAGTACCCATACTGAAATCGAGCAGTTACGTACGCAATAGTTACACCCAATACCCAAAAAATACCTGATACCTAGGTATTTTTTCGGTGGGTACGGAGTGGGTATACAGCCCTGATCTTGACGTAGGACGTAGCGTGGCGGGCGACTTTCAGGTTTCAGGGAAGTTTGTTTCAGGGATTCAGATTTCATTCATTTTTCAAAGAAGTTGCGGTCACGTTGCGGTCATGTTACGGTCATGTTACGGTCATGTTACGGTCATGTTGCACTTCGCGTGCAACATGACCGTAACATGACCGTAACATGACCGCAACTTCTTTGAAACTTCCTTGAAAGATCACACGCCACCATGGGGCCGCCGACCCTCCGCCGACCGCCGACCGTGCTCGACCGTGGCCGCTCTATATCTCTGCGGAAGCCATGAACCAACATTGGTAGTTCCTTGTGATCGTCCTACAGAGACAGAGATGCGCATGTTTGGCAACCTATTGAGGTGGTACGCAACAGGTGATAGGATAGCGCGCTGTCGAAAATGTTGTTTAGGGTTGCGGCGCTAAGGCACTGCCCCGAAGGGCCGATTTTGGAGCAGCTCGGGGCACTCCGAGTGCCCCGAAAAATTCTCGAGGCACTCGGCACGTAAGTAGGCACTCAACGCGTACTTAATGGCCTGAAGACTTCAGACTCATTCTGTTCTAACTATATAAGTTAATTAACACATATATTTCGACTATTAAACAAATTCTATTTATCAAAGATGTCCCTAAAGTCATCCAGTTCACCATTGCATTGCAAGAGAAGCCGAATTTCCCAAATATCCTCCAACATATTCATATTATCCCCTACTACGTCGCGAATATGTTTCAGTCTTGAGAAGACTCTCTCAACCGAGCAGCTTGACAGCTGAATGAGAACAACAAGACGTAAAGCAAGATAGTGCATGGGGTATCGAGTTTTCCTAGTTCTCCACCACTGCCAAATCCGCTCAGAAGATAGAAGCATCTATTGCTTTTGTGGCGGCTTTGTGCTGTCATTGTGGCATGAATCAGCACCTCTCAGCTCGGTGCCTCTGCGCTGTTATTGGTTTGACGTCATTCACGTTCGTGGTCGAGCTGCTTCAGAGATTGATGGAAGTGAGAGGGTGAAACGAGGGTGATGTGAGGGTTTGTTGAGGTGTAAAGGATGAATGCTGTCTGATCGGACACTTGCTACAGGGGAACTTGGTACTTACTACGTGGGCGCCTAGTACATCGCCCATGAGTTTTTGAGTGCCTTGAAATGTTGTTCCTAGTGATCGTCCTACAGAGACAGAGACGCGCATGTTTGGCCACTGGCCACCTACTTATATTGAGGCGTGGTACGCAACAGGTGATAGGATAGCGCGCTGTCGAATTTTAACACACATCTTAAGTTGGTCATGCATATAATAGTAACGGAGACACGCAGTATGGTAGAGTATGGTGTGTCATTAGGTCGTTGTGCATCCACTATTGCACTTCTTTAATCTCCAATCGTTCTCTTCTTGTTGTCAAATAGACCTGCGGCGCACCGGCTGGATGACACAATCTGCCGGGATGGTCGTCGCCTCTTTGTTTGTTGAGTATCTGAGAGTGAATTGGATGAGAGGAGCAAAGTGGTTTCATTACACTCTAGAGTCGATGACGACTCGGCTACAACTCAATGATGTGGCAGAATGCGGGTCGATCGGGCATAGATCAATGGATTTTTATCATGTCACCTGTTGCCACTTCTCAGGATGCCAGCGGCGAATAACGAATAAAAAATGGTGTCCTGAGCTATCCAAGCTATGTACCGAAAGCCATCTACACAAGCCTTGGGAAGCTCCAGCACAAGTGCTATTTGCATGCTGCAGGTGTGGTCTTGGGAGAGACGTACCCCACACGTATCATAAAGTGATCTCAAGGCCGAACGTAGCAAATAGCAAATCTGTTGAGTCTGTTCTGAAGATGCGAAGGGCCAACGGCCAACCAAGAATCTACAATAACAGTGACCGTGGGTATATATGACATGATAACATTACCGGATGGCAAGAAAACTGTCGTTTTTACTACTCCTGAAAAAGAGATTCGAATCGAATTGATTCACAAGGCAATATTATGATCAAAGAAGCTGCACAACGAAAAAAGTCAAGCGGTCGTACTTATCAGTCATGTTAGGAAGGGAAGGGGCAAGGAAGGCAAGAAAGCTCTGAGAGCAAGAGGCAGCACGGAAGAAGCCATAGTCAAAGTTAGATTTGACGTTTCTCAGATACATCATGAGCATAATATCCGTCTCCGCTCTTGCTCTTGGAGAGCTGGAAATATGAAATGAGAGCCAAAATAGTCAATTATCTTGTTATCATACATTATTAGGGGCACGCTACGAAACGATGAATGGAAGATACGAAAGAGCAGTGAAGCATATGATCATTGCAGCTAGCCTTGGACTTGACGTGTCATTAAAACTGCTGAAGGGTTTTTACGGATATGGACAAGTCAGCAAAGAAGACTTTGCCGCTATTCTTAGAGCGCACCAGGCTGCCGTAGATGCGACAAAAAGTCCACAGAGGGAGGTAGCTGAAGCGGAGCTCGCCGCAGCTCTTGTAGATGCAACAAAAAATCCACAGAGGGAGCGAGGCTGCTAAAGCAAATTGGTAGAGTAGTAGAGGTGTATATTCACTGCTAGGAGGATGTGTTACGTTATGCTTGTATGTTCTGATGTTGTCTCCACGATTGAAGCAATTTGCTGTTCATTATTTGTATCCAAGGTCTGGCTCGTAACAAGTATATATTATTCATGTTACTTATACATGCGCCAAGCGAGGTCTACCATCCTCACATTTCAGAAGGTCGCACACATTGCTCCATAAAATTTTGAAACGACGATGGGTCAAATCCACCATCATTATTTCCACCCGCACCACCACCACCACCCATTAGATTCATGACATCCGTCGGGCCACGGAATGATGACAGTGGATCATATGTCAAATCTTTCATATCTTTTGTAACCACTCTCCATTCCGGCAATGATGCTGCCATCTCTGTATCTACATCTACTTCTCTCTCCACACTACCTTGTCCAATCTTACTCAACTCTGCCCAATCAAACAACAAAGCATCCGTTCGTGTCCCCCAGACATTAAAATCGACTATCCAAGTCCGTTCCTGACTATCGACATAGACGTCCATGACATACCTGTGCATCATTCCATTGGCAAATCGATGTTGGACATATGTCTCATAGAAGGCATGTATAATTTCCATAGTGGGATGTACACCCTCCTCCTCCTCTTCTTCTGGTTGTTGTTGTTGAAGATGCTTGTAGAATTTGGTAGGGTGACGTTGTGAAATGGCAATTAATTGATGATTGTAAATAAAGCAGCGGAATTCCATGGAGGGGTGGAGATTGCACCATTTTCGTAGGACTAGTTCGTAATTGAAGTCTGTTGGTGGCAAAGAAGAAGAGGAATCCTCATGCTCTGCTTGTGTTGTTGCTGTTGCTGTTGCTGTTGCTGTTGCTTGAGCTACACTTTCTTCTCCTTGCTCCTCTTCTTGTTGTTGTACATGAGCATCATTCAACCCCTCCTTCTCCACCTTCTCTTCAGTAGTATCCAATAACCCATCCCAAGCCCTCTCCAAATCAAACGTAACAAACTCACTACTCTTCAATAACAAATATACATCCCCCACAGTCGTACACTTTAACGTTCCACAATTCATCCATGTTGCATCCTTGGGTGATGACCAATTTAATTTGGGCATGAGTCCCTTTCCATTGTTCCCGAGGGATTGGAGTGTCGAGTGTATTTGGGATGTTAGGGTTGGAAAGTTGTATTGTTTGACTTGTTGTTGTTGGTGTTCGTTGCTTGAGTTACTTGAGTTGTCGTCGTCGTTGCTTGAGTTATCGTCGTTATTGTCATCACTATCATTCCATCCATCATCATCCTCATTATGTGCATGCGCCTCATCCTTCATACAAGAACTAACCCGTCCAGCACAAAGCGGCAACCTCACCCCATCACTCAACAAATACTCTATAAACTCTTGTGGTAATGGTGTAATGATGTGTGATTCAATGGTGACATTCTTGCGTAATTTGAGTGATGTTGTGGTAGTGTTGTTGTTTTGGAGTAGGGAGGATTTGGAAATGTTGCGAAAGGTGGGATACCATTTGGAGAATTGACAGGAGTGGACTTCTGATTTGGTTGGTCGCGGTAATTGTAGTATTGATGGTGAGGTGTCGTCGTCTTGAGCTGTGGTGTCTTGCTGGGGCTGTTGGTGGTGGTGGTTACCTTGAGAGGTGTCCTCTTCTTGCTGCTGCTGTTGCGTCGTCATCGTCGTCATAATGTGGTTGATGGCAAAAAGTGTGATGGTGTGTGGATGGTTGACGTCGAAAAATACTTAAAAGGGCTATGAGTATTATAATTATCATACAGAAGCTCCTTTCCTTTTATCTCATCATGATGATTTCCTTTGACATCTGACATCTCACGCTGATTCACCGCGCTAGTAAATCGCGATTTTATTCTAGCTCCTATGTGCGTTATTTCTTACCTTAAGTTAGCTACCGTACCCTTACACAAGCTACCGTACATCAAAAAACCATCATGACCATCTATGACCATGGCATCCGACAGCGTAGACGCCGTCGCCTATATCTCAGCTAATACCACGTCCCTAATTAAGTTTGATAGATTAAATCGCTTCTATTAATATATAATAACAAGATTATTTGGTCAGTACATTAATAATTACGACGAGAGGCCGTTCGAATAGGGGGTCAAATGTTGTGATGATGCGTCGATTTTTGACCGCAAGGCAGTGCATCGAGAGACTTTGGGGGTGGCTGTGGCAATGATACTAAGTCGGTACATTCAAATAAATATATTATATCGATCAGCCAAGTGTCATCGCTGTAGAAATCCTCGAAAACCCTTTCAAGGACCGACATGGTGCAGGAATTCGGCGTCGTCACCTGTGTGCTGAAAATGCGCTCTAGCTCTCTCAATATTGCTTATGATCATGGAACTAATGGCCTAAATCGCTTGCTATGATGTTTATGAAGACAATAAGGCCGGTAGTTCCATGATGATCAGCACTTCCTAAGGTACTAGGGTACGCCGAATAATCACCATGGAGGTGGTGTTTTTGTGCGGTGGGTGTTGGGAATCAGAGTGAACAGGACAAGTGGGCCGGCAAGAAAGGCAAGAAGAAGCCCACGTATGCTGACGTTGTTTCTCGCAGCCAATCACAGTCACCTACATCAGCCCTGAAAACCAAGAACCAAGATCGATGAACTCACAATCGATAGTAAGGTATATAGCCTATTAGTATAAGAGAATAACCTATCGATAGTGTGTAATATAGATTGACGGATCTTGGTGGGCGCAAGGGTTGGGGTCATCTCCACCATTATCTCCAGGAGAAGCCATTTCTGCAACACTTACTATCGATTGCGATAGTTGCTTTTATGAGCGCTGAAGAATCGAAGTTTAGCCCTGCGGGGGCGTCGGCTGATGACGCCAGCAAGAATGCTGGTGCGGCCAACCAACAACGCAGTGGCAATAAGAACAAACAACAAAATAATGATGTCGCTTCCAATGCTGTATCGGTAACCGCCTCTTTAACATCAGCAGCAGCAGCATCAGGAGCTGTCACTCCAGGCAATGCCGGAGTTGAAGTTTTAAGCAACGAATCAATTGAATGCCCGGAACCCAATGCTCCAGAGAGTGATTGTGACGTTTACTGCAGCAATACTATGGAAGCGCTCCTCTTCGTTCAAACAAACAACAACGGCCACAATGAAAACTATCAGAGGAAGTTGAACACCACGCTAGTCATGGATTGCGGATCGTCTGTCGATCTTGTGAGTAATCCTGCCATCTTGAAAGAAATTTATGAATCGGATACGGAACTGACGATCAGATGCAATGCTGGAGTAAAAACAACACGATACCGAGGCAAGCTTCCCGGTCTGGGTTGGGTTTGGCTTCTTTATGGCGGAGTCGCTAACATTCTCTCTCTGAGCCGGATGAAGGAGAGATTTAGAGTTACCTATGATAGTGTCAGCGGGAACTCCTTTAATGTGATCAAGAAGGACGGGAGAGTGGTGCGGTTTACTGAGAGAACCAACCGTCTATACTGTTTTGATATGCACGACAGAACTGAAGAGAGCACCATCCTCATCACTACAGTGGAAGACAACAAACTGAAGTTCTCTGGGCAGGACGTTGCAAAAGCTGATCAGGCGAGAATACTACAACAGCGTCTTGGTCGGCCATCCACGGCTGATTTCATTCGTTTCATTCAAAACAAGTTAATCAAAAACTGCCCTGTGACTGCACAAGATGTCAGAAATGCGGAGATAATCTATGGCCCGGATTTGGGAAATCTAAAGGGCAATAACACCACCTCCTATTCGTGTGCAACACATTGAAATACCTCGACACATTATGGAGCACTACAAGAATGTAACACTCTCCGTTGACATTATGAAGGTTACGGGGATTCCTTTCCTCATGACCATCTCCCAGCACATCAAATTTGGTACCGCTGGCAGACTTGCTACCATGAAAACGAGTCATATCATTGAACATTTTAAGAAAATCATCGGTCTATACATCGTGAGAGGATTCCGTGTGAGGATCATGCTTGCTGACAATCAATTTGAATCGATGCGGGATGATATTGCTAACTTGCACGTCCAATTGCACATCGTTGCTAGGGACGAGCATGTTCCGGAAGTAGAGCGGTTCAACCGCACCATCAAGGAGAGAGTGAGAGCTAACTACAACATCCTTCCTTTCACTCACTATCCTCCAGTCTTGGTTGCCGAAATGGTGTTTGCTGCAGTGTTTTGGAGGAATATGTTCCCACTAAAAGGTGGAGTATCTCAAACTCAAAGTCCCGCTGAACTCATTGTGAATCGTTCTCTTGATGTTCATGCTCACTGCAAGGTTGGATTGGGAGACTACGTACAAACTCATGAAGAACATGACAATTCCATGGACAGTCGTACAATTGGAGCTATCGCTCTTCGGCCAGCAGATGGAGACAACTCGTATTACTTCTTGAATCTTTCCACTGGACGCCGCATTCACCGTCGCAGCTTCACACCTCTGCCCATGCCGCAGGGGGTTATTGACCAAGTTCACCGTTTGGCACGTAGGCAAAAAGCATCCAAAAATCTTACCTTCACTAACAATGCCGGTGAAGACCTGGACATCCTCTACGCTGACCTCGACCGTGATGAAGACGATCTACCACTTGATGAGGCGAACGCAGGAGTGAATGATGATGATGACGATGACAGCGATTATGAAGACAATGGCAGTGAAGGCACTGGAAATAGTATTGATGATGATGAAAGTGATGACGACAGCAACGATGGTAACTACTACAATGCTCTCAGAGAAGATGATGACGATGAAGAAGATGACGATGAAGCTGAAGATGACGTCGAGTATGAAGTGACTGCAGCAGAGGCAACAGAGGATGCCATGACAGAAGAAGATGCACAAGAATCCGAGGAAAATGCAGGAGTGAATGATGACAATGCAGAACCGGAGGAAAATGCAGGAGTGAATGATGATAATAATAATACACCTGACTCTGACGACGAGGAAATCCCAGGAGTGGGTGACGACGAGGAAATCCCAGGAGTGGGTGATCATCTCGACAGTGCAGATGAAGATGAAGATGGCCATGATGTTGAAGACGTTGAAGATGAAGCAGACAATGGTCATCTCGAAACTGAAGATGACGCGGATGCGGATGAAGAGCGTACGTACAACAGGATGAGCTTGCGCAACCAGCCAAGGAAGAACTATGATGTGTTTGCCATGGAAGGCAGCGAAATACCTGACGATATTGAAATGGTAATGCTTACCCTCAATGATGACTGCGAGACAGGAGTGGAGGAAACAAAGCTTGATCCAGAGGAGTTTGAACTCGCACGGGTGACAGCTGAGTGTATGTTCCTGACGGGACACCTCGGCTGGAAGGAAGGCCTTGATAGTGACGACATGCCTCTAAGTGAATATGCGTTTATGATGGAAGAAGTCACACTCGTCACCGAGCAAATGAACTGGAAAAAGGGGCTCAAAGTATTTAAACAACAAGGCAAGGAGGACCTGGAAGAAGAAGCCATCACGAAGGAGCTACAGCAAATACACGACATGCAGGGTTTCCAGCCTAAACACTGGTATGAAATGACAAAAGAAGAGAGAGCAAATGCACTCAACTATCTCATGTACTTGAAAGAGAAAAGAAATGGGATTATGAAATGGTGCGCGCAGCGATTTGTGAGTGCATGTTGTGTATGGTGTGAAGTGCGGCGCGGGCCCTCGGGGCCTGTTTTTTTTTGCGCAATGTACCCGTCTATTAATTTGCTCTGCAATGCTTGTTGTTGTAACATAAATTTGTCATGATGACAAAATTATTCTGTGGATTTCGATTTGGATTTTTTTTGTAATGTATCCGTCTATAAAGTTGCTCTGCAATGCTTGTTGTTGTAACATAAATTTGTTATGATGTCAAAATTATTTTGAATATTATAGTTCATTTGAATCTTTTATGGATGCAGCATCAAGTCAAGATAGGATAGAGGCCGAAGCCGTCAAGAATTGATGGCAAGACATTTGAATGGTTCTGTCATTGGCTACGAGTTAAATGGAGGGGAGTTTTGCTGTGCTACTCTTTAGAATATTTTAACGAGTTGGTCTCTCGCACTTATTTATTTTTTACTTCGCTACTATTTGATATTCACATGTACTTGTTCCAGCTAAGGCTTGTTACTGCATTTTTCATCAATATTGGTAGCGCTAGGCATAACTTTGATAGTTTTTCTAGATATCGACTCAGCAGTCACTTAGCGTTCGTCAGTTTTATGCCTTTGATTGGTTAGATCGGGTGTGCCGTTTTTGATACGATGTACATTATTGTCCCTGGAATGTTAGTTTCGTTTCGGGTCTCTTTGAAGTAGTACCATTTTGGTGTATGTATTGTTGTGCCATAGTGCCTCATTATATCTTCTTGCTTTGCCTCTCTTTCTTTCTCTATCCTTTTTGTAATAGCTATCTTTGCTCTTGTTTTGCTCTGTTGTTCTTCTATCATAAGATTTCGAAGTTGCGTTTTTGTATAGATTGGTAACTCCATTCCAAGGACAGTCTGTAAGGAGCTCCACTGGATATCCTTATTATTCTGTTTGTACATCTTGTTTGTTTGCTCTGGAGTGTAGCATTCCTTGGTAGGCTAGTGAGTGTGTGTTCATTATTTGTGTTAGGTGTTAGCAAGTACTCATTTCTACGTAGTTTGGAGCTTTTCATTTCTTTCCTGCTTTTGTGTGTTTCTCGTCATCTCGCCGATGTGATACACATGTTATTTGGCGTCATTTTGTTGGGCTTTTATGTTGCTTCTCATTTCACAGTTCTACTGTGTTCATTCTTGTTACTTGTTATGACATTTCTATATTCATCTTTAGATCTTAGCGTTCGACGACGATGTGTGAAACGTCCGATACACCGTTACAAGCTGGTGTCCATGATCATGGCTCTCAGTAACTATAATTGCAACCCAGCGGGCAGCAATTTCTGTAATGTCAATGATTTATCATGGTCTAGTTCAAATCTTCACATCTTGGGCAACATCGACGTGTCAGTATTTTTCGGTCTTGATCGTAGATCGCTAAATGTGTTCCATGTATGCGGTGGCATCTTGATTCGAACCCAATTTGCTCGTCAGTTCGCTCTGAGGTATCGAGTGCTGGGTGACATAGCGTTTTGGCGCTTCTGGGATGTTGTTATCATGCAGTCCGGTTGGTATGTACTAGAGGTGAAAAGATTTAATGATGTTTTCAATAAAGGTGTGTACTCTCACATTTGCTTAGTTAGGAGATTGCCTTCATCACTTTGCTCCAGCTGTTCCCAGATGATTCATCGTCGGAGATGTGTATTATGTTCTTTACATCGTGATTCTTTAAGCAGCTGTGATATTGTGTACAGCGCTATATCAGAAATTGACGTCTTTTTGCGTCATAAATACAACAAAGTAGGCATATACGGTGACAGGCCACGACGTGCTATGAGCTCTGCGGTCAAGTTCAGTAATGAACAAGTTCATCTTTTTCGGCATAAGCTTCAGTTTCTTCGTCGCATTATAGCAGTTAGAGATCCAGTAGCAGATATCCTTCTTCTTCTTTTAGATATCTACGCGTTGGCAACTTGCCTCTCTACATCTGTTCCTTTTGATTTTGATGCTCGCAATATACGTTCTGTTGCAGATCTTCTCGAGTCTCAAGTTAGGTATTTTCTGCAGTCATGTGTGCAGCCTCAAAGGATAGAAAGTCTATTTTCCGAAATTGACGAAGTTGCGCTTTAAGTTAGTTCTTTGTTTTAATATTTAGCACTATAACTATTCGTAATTGTCCCTGTATTGTACCAGTCCTTGTTAGGCTCACACTCTTGGATCTTCTGGCACACAGTCATAGTAATTCGTTCTACGTTCGATGCTGTGATTTTCCCCATATTGTACCAGTTCCGGTTGTTCTCATTCACTTGGATTTTCTGGCACGTAGTAATAGTAATTCGTGGTACTGTCGTTTTGAAGTTCAGTGCTGGTGGTTTTCGCTAGAATTGTCAAAGCTGGCAGCTCTCCTTCTTCTCCAAGTACTTCTGTGCTCCAGTCTGTACCCATCGCACTGATAAGTGTGACCTGAATGTTTAGCGTTTCTGCAAAATTGAGCATCTTATCACGTACAGTAATTGTGTCTGAGCCGTAGTTGTTTTCCCAGTCCTTCCACATCTGCCTCTCTTTCTTGTTCAAGCCGATTCTACCAACGTCTCTGCTGTACTCATTTTTTTTTCTGTTTTTTGCGTTTTTGTACGCATTATCCAATACTTCTCTCATTGTAGTAATGTCGCTTTTGTAGTCACCTAGAATCATCCCAGCCAAGTGTTCATCGTAGTACTTTTGTTCTTGTCCGTAGTTCTCATTGCCATCAACAATTACTGTAGTAAAATAGTTTTTGAGGTCCTGTACCAATGACAATTGATCTTCCTCGGATAGAGCATTCCAATTCAGTCCCAAATCCATCATTCGTTTGCTAACAAATGTCTTGTCATCCTCGTCGTTACCAGTAGTTCCCACTTCATGACTGGTAGTCACAGTAATCAACGCTTGCTCGTCGTCCACTGGATCTTCTTTCTCTTCCTCTTGTTGTTTTTCGCTGTCTTTCTCTTCCTCTTGTTGTTTTTCGCTGTCTTTCTCATCCACTGAGTCAATATTTTCCTGCGTTGCATTTGTAGGCTTTGCTTTCTTGCTTGCTCCGTCGGGTGTTTCGGCTGCCTTCCTCTTCTTCTTTTTCTTGTACTTTTCGTTGATGGCCGCTATCAAATCATTATTCTCCATCATAATACCGCCTTCATATGTCTCTCCATCAAACATAGCATTGCAAACGTCACTTAAGTTCCTTGCTCCCTGTCCGCCAGTGATGTCTTCCAATTTCATAGGTGTTGGCTTGTCGTTTTTAGCTGATGCCTTCTTCGTACAGAACTGGTTCGAGAGAGGTGCGTCTTCTCTTTCATGAAACTCAATATCACCGAGTTCTAGCTTTGCCACTTCCAACGCGTCCTCCTGGTTTTTTGATAACACGTCACATGTCATCCTAATACGCATGGTGCCACCGAACAATAACAATAATGCTAGTTCGAGGTTCTTTGGGGTCTCGGTTCGCTTGCTGTTGAACAGTTTCGGCCATGTTCTAATATCATTTCCTCCCTTCAAGGACTGCATAGCAGAAGCGAAAGCTTTCCGAACTCTGTCATCGCTTCTTTGTTCAGATTTGGTTTCAGTCAGATACCTTTTGAATTGTTTCGGAAAGAGCTCACTGTTTTTGTTCGTGAAATGAATCTCGGCAATACTTGAGTTTAGCCCATATTTCTCGTAAATTTCCAAGAACTCGTACACCAATTGTAATCTCATCATCTCACCCAATCCATTCTTGTTGTATGTTTTCTGAACGCTTTGTTCCAATTCTTTCTTCTTCTGGAGGTTATTTCGTCCTTGCTTGTCGAAGTACGAATAGCCAATGATCTGTACCATCGCTATTGCACGTACAGTCAACAAACCGTAGCAGCGAGCTATGGTATAGAAGTGTAAACTTGATTAGATTTGTCGCGACATAAAAATGCATTGACGACAAATTTATTCTTGGTTGCTGCTTACCTAGACATTCTTTCACAACCTTCTCTCCCATATTTGAAAGTTCCCGACTGAGCGAATCCAAGGCCTGTTGGAGTAGGTCGAGGTTGTTGTTCATGTTTGCCGCTATCATCCATTCTGTAATGAAGTGTAGGACAGTCAGGTCGATGCTCTTCTCTGAATCTGGATCGAACAACTCTGGCAAATCCAATCCCAATTTTTCAGCGAGTTTCTCGTTCAGCTTTACCATAGGTTTGTTAGTGTTGCCGTAGAATTTGTTACATAGGAGTAACGCCCGCTTCTCCCTCTCTGAGAAGCTCATGACTGTCGCATTGGCAGTTCCAATTAGTTCAGACATTGCTCTCTTCACACTCTTCGCTTCTGCATTTAGCATAGCTGTGTTTGCGTTCATCCATGCAGGCAAGTCGATCCTAGCGTCTGTGTCTTCCTCTTTGAAGTGTAGTGTGGACAGTACTCGTTTGAGAGGTTCTCCAAACGGAGATGAGTCGTTGACATAGTCGTTCAGTATGTTGTTTGATTGAAAAGCACCATCTTTCGGGTCGAGAATATCTTTGTTGGACTTCTCCTCGATTTCCTCGCCATCGCAGTAGAACGAACCGTCAGACTTTTGTGCGATTTTGTTTTTGTCGGGTGAAAACCTGATTGCTACTTGAGAGTACCTAATAGCTAGTGTTGCTTGAGACGATGCATGTTTTTCATCTGCAATTGTCTTACTAATGGAGAGTAGTAGCTGCCTCTCGAGTGTCTTTGCTGTAGCAAGCTCTGTTGCTTGTAATTTGGACCCGAGTACGTCGACATATATCGGAGTTTGGAAATGAGTGACCAGTGATGTACTACCAGCGTGTAGTTCTTCCAATGGGTCAACTGACTCAACGCCTATATCTTGACCTGTCAAGAAATGATCTTCCCCTCTCCTCGCAATCTTGATGGGTGAATCATGTCTGGGTTTGCATTTAAACAGAGCAGATGCACCAGTGATTACGCGATGATTGCCTTCAACGCTAGCCCAAAAGAACGACAAGGCGCTACTGAATGCATCGCGGAATATCAACATGCCATCGACCCCATCTCTGTCAGCTGCTTGAACCCTGTCTTCCTCTCCTTTTTTGAACCATCCGTTCTTTCTTGCGATACGGAGTAGTGTTTTTTGACCGTTCACTGTTGTAACATCAGCTTTAAGAGCTTCCTTGATCTCGGTACTTTCGATCGATGCTTTGCGGATAGTTGCTATAAAATTTGTTACAGCTTCGTTCACTGCAAATGGACTCACACTCATTTTACCTGATTTGTTTACTCCATTAAGAGCAGTTTCAAAGGCCGACACAGTTTCGCTTAATTCCTGTGGATGAATTGCATTGTGACAATGAATACAAGATTGGGTTGTTAGTGACATGAACGTAATAAATTTGAACTCATTACATTTTTATTTCGACTGTCCTCTTCGAGTTAGTTCAGAATAATTTTGCTGTCAACACAAATTTATTTTGAAACGACGCAGTTTTGAACACTTACATAGCTATTGAAGTCCTTTTTGTCGAAGCCAGATTTACAACAGAAATAAGCGACCATTTTGTCGTTGCTGAATGATTTCATTTCTGTTTCTGAATGCGTTGTAAAGGATTTTAGTAGAGTGTCAATCCTCTTGTCTTGTGGAGCTGCCTGGTTAACGTTCAGGTTGATTATGTTGCCGTCTGTAATGTTGACGAAACACAATACAACACCAAAAGCCATGTGCACTGTTGATGCTTTGGTAACGTGCGAATCGAACAGATCCTTCCTCTCCTTTTCGTTGATATCTAATGTAGCGATGTGCTCGTTGACATTCTTGCTGGGTTTGATGGACGACGCTTCCGTGTTGTTGATGGGCTTGTTTGCAGCGGTGTCGGCAACACATTCAGCAGCATCATTTGGCGGCATGGTCGCCGTCGTTGTGGTGGCATCTTGGTTGGAATCGTCGTTTGCAGCTTTTTTTGTATTAGCTTCGACGGCGGCGGAAGCTCTTGTTGTTGTTGTCATGATGATGTTATGTTTTTTGATGTTTTTTTTTTGTTATGTTTGCGCTTCGATATCGTAGCTGGTCGGTGCTGCGCTGTCTCGCTCTTGTGTCTGGCTGGAAGTTCGGTGATGCGATGATGTGGTGTCTTCTTGAAGTTCCTTAGAAGGAATGATGATGTCAGTTTGATCATGACACATCAGGATATTTTACACGTAGGAATTAGTATTGTTTTTATAAGCCATTCTCAAAAAAAAAAATTGTCCGATAATTTATCCGATTTACTTTGTAAGGTGTGTATTGTGTTACATTTTATCTGCAACAAGACAATAGGGCTATTAGAGCACAGCTAGATCGCTCTGATGATGTGTTTTTCTTCACGTCTTTTGCCCATCACAGTTCTCTATATCTGTCAAGTTGACACTGATATTCTGTCCGCGTGTTCTTCTTCGTGTCATCTATTGGTGATGATGTGGTCAAATATTCTGCACGTGCACGTGTGTTCTCTGTGGTATCTGTTGGTGATGATGTGGTCGAAGTCGATATTTTGTAAGATATTTCAACATAGGAATCAATATATGTTGCCTTGGTCTGCTTCATTTTGCTTCTGGCAGTATTTTTCGCCTTTCCTCAACAACATTGTTTTTGACCTCTCATATTTTTTTGTCAAAATATTATTCAATTCGATTACTACTCTGCCATTACTATGAAATTTGGATTTACAAACGAGCGTGCTACCTCCAGCACTTCTTCTTCTACCACCAGCCGCTCCACTCGAAAGCTTCGTAAGCGATCTCCAGCAGAGGGTGCAGAGGCCGCTCAAAGCGTCAGTCTCACCAAAGATCCGCAATCATCCGCATCAGCTCCACATCCTTCTAACTCTCCTATTGGTAAGTTTGATGTGTACAATGTTTCCTGGAAACATCTCATCATCGACAGCGCGATTCTTCGCGATATGGCCGAGTCATCTTTCGGGGGTTCCATGGATTCTGATTTCGACGATCCGTTGTCGACGCTTCGTTCGTTGTTCGAGTCATGCTCCGAGCATGAATTGATGTATGTTAGTGCTACGATCGGTATGGAAGCCATTCGCAACGACAAGGTAGTTCTTATCGATGAGATCATTAAGACAATGTCCACGAAGAAGCAGCTATCTTTCGGTTGCACCCAGCTGCAGTCTGGTAGCATCGTCTCTGTTTCGCCAAGAGAAAAAGTCGAGAAATGTGATGTGAAATCGTGAGTGACGTCATAACATATTTTTGTGATCATGCCAATTTTATTTTCTCCGCGATTTTTTATTAACCTCAATTATCCTTTTTCTGACAGTGCCGATCGCACGATGGCTGCCCCTCAAGTTCATTCTCGCACAACTCACTCCTCTGGTGATGTTTCATCAACACCAACTAAGAGTGATGGTGATTTTGTCAACAATAAGGCGTCGTAAGTACTTTACTGTTTTATACGTTCCTCTCATTTATTGTGCTTGTCCCGCTAAATGTTTCGCACCATACATCTTGTGTATCCTACAATATAAATATGTGCTCATGACAAATTTATTTCTCTTTTCTATTATGCATCGAAGTGATGGGTATGAGCCGTATTATCACGACGAGTTGACAAGCGGTCAATGGCTCCGGAAGACTCTTATTAGAAAGAGTGGCTCTAATATTGGGAAGGAATACTACAAATTTATTGCACCGACAGGTCGCATTTTTAACAGTCTCAAAGCTGCAAAGGAGTTCGACGCGTCTATCAAAAATGAGTCTTCTCATAAGCTAGCGTCTGCTGAGGATCTTCCAGAGGAAGAAGAGCCACATAGCCCTTCGCAATTGTTGGCGGATCAAGCCAAGGACGTCATAAAGTCGATTGCTATGGTTGTACAACCTCCAATTTACTATGAAGTTGTGAATGTCAGCGTCGACGTCGATAACATGGCTTGTGATGATCTTGTGAAGAAACATGGCTTGTCCTTAATTACAACTGCGGGTAGAAACTACGAAACTAAGCCCGGTGACGAGACAATCGATCTGCGAAACACTACATCCATTCCGTATATGACGAGTTGCGTTTTGAATGATTCTACAAAAGCTAGTTGGCACGGTACTGAGGCACTTTTTGTAGATTTCATTCAAACGATTCTTGATCATGTCGACGACGATCATGATTACTTCAGTCAAGTGACACCAGTTCTCCGTCAGTTCCTTCTCGAGAGCAGCAATTCATACAAGAGGGAATTACACACAATCCAGTGGTATTACACCTTGTTTGACTCGTTTAGCCGTATTTTTGGCGTTGATATTGGGCTAATTCTTCCTCCTGACGGGCTAAAAGATTGTGAGGTGTCGAGATTAGTGCGTTTTCCATTTTGTGTAGAATCCCGCGATGCCTTTTCGCCCGTTATTGTGTACAGGCTGTTGTTCGATCGGACTAAGATTGAGAATCGCCTTGGTGATGGTGGTTGTATTGTTGCGGGTGTATCAGTGTTTGTGTTCAGTAATCGTGAAGAGTCCTCTGAGGTAGCTTCACCTGCTGGAGGTGGTATCAGGTCACGCAGCGGCTCTGATCGTTCAGACGAACCATTAGATTACAAACTTGAGATGTTCTTTCCTGATACAAAGCGCTTGAAATCGGGTTTTGGCAATGATAGGGGACCATCTCTATTCGACTGTTATGCCAATGGCAAATCAAGTTTCGGTGACAGATCGCATTCATCTAAAGAGGCTCTTCCAAATGAGATTGATATCAGTGACACCAAAATGTCGGCTCGAAGTTTGTTTACAACCCCCAACAATCGTCAATCTGCTAAAACTTCGAAGGAAGACTCAGACATGATCGAGAAGTTACAGGCAGAGATTGAAATGTTGAAAGAGAAGAACAATGCGACTCAGAGCACATCAACTGAGTTAATTTCGAAAGGTGAGTTACAAAAATATCAGGGAGATCAGACGAGCGAGGGTGGTGAAGTGTCTTCTGGCGTAGTCTCTCGTGGTGGATGGGGGGGCTTAGTGTCTGGCGGTAAAGAAGCTATTTTGAAAGTTGCATCTCCAGTAAAGAAGCGGAAGAGCAGTCGAGTAGCCCTGCAAGTCAGTCCTCCAATCTTCAACAGGAAAACTGGTGGACAAAGCTGCTTCATAATCTTCATGGAAATGGGTGTAGATGCATGGTGGCTCAAGTCTGAAACCATGACGTCTGTGTGCGAAACATTCTTCAAGCACGTTCACAAGCAGAACGAAGTTGCCAGTTGCTACGTTTTCAATGAAACCACTATTAAAGCTCTCGTCTTTGGTGGTGACAACAATATTTCAAAGAAGACACGCAAAAATGGGGCTACCTACCCGATCTACAAGATGTGTTGCATTATGAACTTCCCAGGAAAAGGCTTTCCAGTCGAAACGCACTTGACTAAGTTTGAATCCAACATCAAGAGCATGTTTTCCGATGCCACAGTCCCAGCGGTCATCGCTCTCGATGCGATGAAAGTATCTTCGTCCAATCTTTATAACGGCTTCTTCAACGGGGAGTATCGTCAAGGATCCATGAAGAATGTCACTTACAAAGATGATGATGAGTTGTGTAAAGATATCAAAGCTGCATTGGAAGCTACTTTCAAAAATGGCTTTGGTACAAAGACGCTTAACCAACCGCTCAATAAGCATTTAACTGACTGGGGTATCAAGCAATACTTGACTGAAATTGGATACACCTCTTTCGATGACGTCAAAGATTGCGACAGGAATAGCATCTATCGTGGTCGCGACTTTCCGATTTGGAGTGCTATTGAGGAGGACATTGTCAATTAGTGCATGATTGATGATTAAATTATGGCTTGGGAGTACAATCTATGCAATTGGGTGAAATGTTGCTTTGTTAACATTCTAGGATCGAATTCTATACTGACATATTCTGTTTCCCTCCTACTTTTTTCATATAATCCAATCATCTGGCTGGATCGGACTAACTACCAGTGTCGTTTACTCCACCGGGTGAGCCATTAGCAGACATCTCAGTTCCAGTTGTGACACCTGTAAAAGATACAACATCGTCCATTGCTAGTAGACAAGGTGAGTTTTTGTACTTGTACGAGTGTCACTGGTACGGTTTACGCTTCTGAAAATAAATTTGTCCTCACGACAAAAATATTTTGAGGTCCGATACTTCACCTCATCGCTGACAATTTTGGTCTTTTCCCAATGTTACTTCCAGCTCCGAATATATCGTTAAAACATATTATATTCTTCGTGACAACCTGGCTTCAGAAAATCCTATGTGTCAAGCAAGTCCGAAACATAGGCATACCGCTGAAGGAGATCAAGAAGCAAAGTATGGTCGCTGAACAAAATTTGATAGACGGTCATCGCGAGACGAAGCTTCGTTTCATTCCGAAACACAAATCACAGGAACTTGTTGCCATAATCGTGTTAGTGTCACTTAGCAACATAATGGACTTACAGAAACACTCCTTAGACAGTCCTGTTTGCCACACCATTTGTGACAGCTTGGTCAGTTCGGGTATATCATCCCTGGAGAGAAGAAAATTGCCCGAGGCCAAGTCTTCATTCCGCGAGCAGGTCTCAATCGCTGTAAATGCCAATGTCAATCATTGTTTTGCGTTGTCGTTCAAGACGAATGACCAAAGACTCTTGTCAGCAGACAGGTTGTCTTCGGACCTATCGTCGAGGTTGTCGAATCTGGCTAATGGCCGTGACATTCCGTCGCTGTCGACGTATTTTGAGAACTCTCTTAGAGACAACATTAAGAGGAACGCTGTGGTAGTACACGGTATGGATTTTGCAACACTTGAGCCGGAAGAGTGTTTAAATGATGCGGTTCTCAATTTTTGGTTCAAATGGGTGACTACACCAAGGTGTCCAGAGGACAATACGTCTTCAGTACACATTTGCTCAACATTCCTTCTTTCGAGCGTATTGAACGATGGATACAATGAGAGATACCAAAAGTGGCTAAAGAATGTCAACATCTTTGACAAATCGATGGTATTGTTTCCGGTGCATCTAGCTCATCATTGGAGTTTGATAGTGGTGCTGAATCCGAAGCTCATAAATCAGACTAAAAGACGATGGAACGATCCAATGTACACAGGAGATGTATTTGCCATGATCCATCTGGATTGTCTCGGGTGCGGAACGGTGCATAATAAGCAGCATCTTGCGAGAGCCGTTCGAGGCATACTCAACAAGGAATGGGATAAGTACAACAACAATGCTCTGGACAAAACAAACCGACCTTTCAGTCATCGGCACGAGTCATGTAAATTATATTCTCCCAAAGGTGAGTCGTACTCATAGTATGTATTATTTTATCCTGTCATACACTACTGATGACAAACTCACAAGAATACTACCTTCCATCAGTTCTCGTGCAGACCAACAGCTATGATTGTGGTGTACATGTCTGTCGTTACGTTGTGAACCTAGTGCGGATGTTGAACGATGCAGAGGTGAAAATGCCTAATGTGAAAATGACGGATGTGATAGACAATTTCTCCACCAGTATTAGTGGTCACGAGTTGTTTGGCTATACTGAATCCGACATTAGTAGGATGCGGACTGAAATATACAACGTTATGGCCCATATTATGAAGTCCTATCAACACCACCGCATACACGAACCTAGGTCTGATCATGATCCAGTCAGTGATAGCGAAGAAGACGAAGAAGAGGTGGAAATTCTTGACAGACAGACTTCGGAGGGCTCTGACGTAGTAATGTCAGATGCACAGATCATTGATGATGCGTCGTATCAATTTCAATCGGACCAAGATGACCATCTCTCCGTCGATACAGAAGGTAAGTGCTCTTTGTCTAAAGCAAATACTTATATACATCATCAAAATAAATTTGACATCTGTACAAAATTATTTTACAACCATCAACCTCAGGTGACATCCATCAAGTTCGATTGAGCTCCGACGACAATTACAATTACATTCACGTCGATTGTAACTTCGACTGCGACGATGAAGTTCAGCCAGCATCCAGCGACTTAAATACATTCGTTCAGATGGGTGACATCATAGAATACAGGAGCTCAAAGCAAGACGTACCAAGGAAGGGCGTAATTGTCGCCATTGGTGATCCTACATCAGAAGAGATTATTCAGATATCTGACGGCACGTGGCTCATGAGAAAGGTCCACCATGTGAAGCGGTTGGAAATCGTTCGACCATTGGAAGACAAGAGGTTGGTGAATCCTTCGCCGAAGTGGAAGGGTCTCGACAAAGTGGTTGTCATTCCTCCGTACGAAACAGTCGATGAAAATGACAGTGATTGCGCCTCATTAAAATCGGAAGTGACAGAAGAATTTGAATTCGACGAATCAGCATCTAGCAAGGAAGAAAAGATTCCCATGCACACGTCGAGGTCAGAAAAGAATTACAGACAAAGAACATCGAGTGGAGTGACTGGGCATAACCACTGGTACAAATCACGACGAGTTAAGAGCGGTGCAGCATATCTAGACCAGAGGCGCGACACAAGAAAGTACATTAGCTGGGCCAATTCAGGGAATGATTACGAGAAGGCAAGGTCAGTCATAAACCAGTTATACTTTGATTCTCTATGTTACGGTATTGTGGATAAATTCTACGAGAAGAAGCCGTATGATGCTCCAACCTTCAGAGAGTACCAAGAGAGGGTCACAGTAATGAAAAAAATGGTGGATTATCGAGCGAGGAATGAATTCAAGAAACTGAACATCACGCTTGACGTAACATTCATGGACAACCCTTGCTATGGTGAGCGTGGCAGGTCGAACGAGACAAACCGAGCTAGACAAACTATAGAGGAGATGTTGAAATTCGAGCATAAGATGAGAACGCTGGACCTACAAACCTGCAGTGTTTGCCTGGAGAACAAGTTGGTATTTAAGGAAAGGAGCGTATGCGAAACATGCAAGAAAAAGAATCACTCAGAATCCTACTTCCTGGAGAACAACCTTCATCCAGTCTGGTACGAACGTGACAGCGAAGGATGCATCAAAATGGGCGAAGACGGCAAACAAGTCGTGAGGTACGACATACCGGTCGAGCTGAAAGACCTGACAATGGCTGAAAAACTGCTGATTCGACGGTGTTCGCCATTCATACCATCGATGCACATCAAGGACGGTATCTATGGTATCAACGGCCATTGCGTTTGCTTTCCACAGGATATCGAAACTATGTGCACAGAACTGCCTCAAACCAAATCGAACATGGTCATTTTTATCCGCCACATGAGCGATCATCACGAGGGCATTCAGAAAAGTCGTCATTACAAAGTGAGAAAGGAGAAAGTCCTAGCAGCTCTGCGGTGGCTCAAGATTCATCATCGCGGCTACCACGACATTACAATTTCGGAGTCAAATCTTGATTGGATAAAGAACGGTTCTATCTACGATGTGGCAGAGACACACACTCTGAAAACGAAGCGAAGCAGAAGAGATGTTGTCGCAAATGCAACTGAAACGCTGTCGGGCAACCAATGTGATACAGAATCTAATGACGATGACGTTGAAGTCCAGACAATTCACCCGAACTACAAAGGTGATTCGCCCAACGCCACCCAAACGAAAGTCATCAAAGATTTCGTAAACATAGCGAAACAGACAGGCCAGAAGGATAAGATTCTCAACTTCCCTCCGATCGATCACAGCAAGCCCTTGAAGTAAGTGAACAATTCTTCCAGTGCCATGTTTTTTCACCTCAATATGCCATGCATTCTTTGAACTGACCATTAATGTTATCCAAAAATTGCGTCATCGTCTACCAGTGAGTTCGACGCAATGGTACAAATTTTCGTGAATGCATATCCGTGTCTTTTCCCAGGCGGTATTGGTGACGTGTATGACCCAATACGAGGAAAGGTGAAAGACATCCATAGCTGGGCAACGCATATGATACGGTTCAAAGATGGAAGGTTCATCAACGATCAAATGTTTTGCTTGTATGTCTTCAACATGCTGCAAAGACACACAAACAACACGCAGGGGAACTTCTTCTACAAGGACAAGAACTTCCTTGGTGCTAGCGACAGAATGCCTCCGACGGTGGAAGAGTTACAACAACAGTTTGCGGCAGGAGACATGAAGTATTTGAACAAGTTGCGCTACCTCGCAAAGGGCATAAGAGGATCAGACAGTTTCTGGCGAGGAAAGACGGAAGAGTTGGAAGCGTGGATAGACTTCCACATATCCCGTGGACACGGTCCCTCCCACCCACTTCACAACGCTGTCATGTGCAGAGAATTGGTGGCCAGATCTGCGAAGGCTAATGATCAAGCTCGAGAAACAAGCTGGTAATATCGAGCATGCCGAACTGCTAGCAAAGAAGGACTTCGTAGCAATGACCAAATCCGTCAAACGATTTACGTTGTACGTGAATGATTTCTTCATGAAGAGGTCGAGGGTGTTTCTCGACACGGTGGTGAAAAATGCTCTTGGTATTGAGCACTACTGGGCGAGGGTCGAGTTCGCACCAGGGAGGGGTCAGATTCATTTACACTTACTGGGAATTGGTAGGGACAAGTCTTATTTGTATGATTTCTATCGGGCTAAGTCGGAGGAGGAGAAGGTTAAGGTCATGGAAAAGTACGCCACTGGAGTGTTGGACATGACAGCCGACATTCGCGTAAATGAAGACCACGTTTCGGACAGGTCGCCCGACTCGATCAATCCACTAATGCACCGGTTTTGTGAATGTCCTGATAAAGGAGAGGACGTTCGACTGTTATGTCAGGAATGCATGGTGCACAAATGCAATAATTACTGCCTTGGTGACAACAGGAAGCATGAGCCACGAGAGTGTAGGTTTGATCATGGCAAAGAGTCCGAGTACGGCAAAGGTGACACACCCGGAAAGCCGCTCTGCAACATGTCGGTCATTGTCACTGATCGTAGAGGCTTAGAACATTTCAGATTACCGCGAACGCAATCTCGTAAGGCTGTCCAGCACAGCAAGACGCTATTGCAATGCTGGAGGGCAATGTCGATATCCAGCTATTGATTTACAGGTCGCACCCCGACAAGCCGGATGTTACTGAGATAGAGAGTGTTTGCAAGTATGTCGTAGCATACGCAAGCAAGAAGAATCACACTTCAAAGCAGGAAAAGGAAGCTGTGCAAAACATCATCCAGAGGTGAGATCTATACTTCTTTTGCTTGGTAACATTTCCATCGACAAAATAAATTTGTCTTCTCTACATTTTTATTTTTTTGCCATGTTACTGAATTTTTGATTCCAAACCATCAAATCGTGATCAAACCAAATAGCAAA
>CM074129.1:3872962-3962962 GCA_037178625.1 Skeletonema tropicum
CCCTTCGATCGACAGGTAGTCATCCTCAACACTGATGGGAAAACATTCACACTATTGCAAAATCCACAGGCTATGAGACTTAAAAAAGCTGGATACATTGAGGATAGAAAGTTCATCATTCAGCCTTCTCAACAGGTGATTGAGGATGCCTTGGAGGGTGAGAACTTGGGGGATGCTATTAAAGGAATTTTGGGTGGTGGAGGTGAAAAGAGTGGTGATGGTGATGTTATTGCTGAAGTAAGTGAAAGTGTCAGTAGTGAGAGCAGTCCAAGCAGTGTTGTAGTGGAGGAGACACCTGCTAGTGTTGAAGAAGTTGCTGTTAGTGAGAGCCAGCCTGAGAGTGTTGATACTGCAGCTGTGGAGTCAAACTAAAGCAATAGGAGTATTCATATTGTTAAAAACGATCATTGTGCCATTCAGTTTCGAGGCAGTTCGTTCTAAAACTTGCATCCTATCTATCCCCTAAATGAAAAAAATGGCATCCATTCGGCTCGCGGCGCCGTGACAACGTCGTCATGTAACATCATGACCATGACGCCGTGACGATGGCGTCGCTATTATGCCCTATCATACTTCTTTTCATCTCCTCTCAAGTGTGCCATCCTCCTTCGTCGTATTAGCGATCCCAGTATTTCTACAGCAAAGCTAGAGTTAGTACCATGTCGCGTGAGTCAGCTCTCCGAGCAACACTCCAACTTCCCGACGATCTTTCTCTTCGTGTCATTTCAGTCTCTCCGTCTGGAGATTGCTTTTACGAGTGTATCCATGAACTTTTGAATGCAAAAGAATGCAATTATGTGACATCCGACTTACCACTGATAGCTGGTTTGAAGGTCCGAAGTACAGATGATAATTCAACAACAATCACTCCACAAGAAATGCGAGACCATGTCGCAGACCAGCTGAGTTCTGAGCAGTTTGACCTGTATAAAATGTTCGCATCTGCCAACGTAGAAGACTATGCATGGATGTCGCTGCCGAATTCACCACAATCACTTGAGGAATTGAAACAGTTTGCAAGAGTTAGTGGTAAAGATGCAGGTGCAGGAAAATGTTTGTGGGCAGATGAATTTGCATTGAGCACAATCTCCGATGGATTACATATTACATTATTGATTGTAGACGATCAGGCCTCGAGAGGAGGTGGAAGAGGGCGGAAGCGGTCATCTAATGAAACCAAAGATGGGAGATTCATTTCCATTGGAAACTATTCTCATTATGTTGTTCTCCATCGAACCCGACGACAGCATTACAATGCTGTGATCGTAGATGATTGCCCAGTTCTGGAAAAGTTGCCTGCTAGTTTTCATATTCTTTGGCCAAAAGCAAGCGATGTGTCATCGAAGCCCTCATCTAATGCTGCCATATCGAATGAGAGCAATAAGGTAGTAACAGAAACAACCAAACGAAAAGCTGAATCATTATTACCAGCATCTGATCCACCCTTGGGGAAATTTTACGTCGGGTGCGCTGGCTTCACAAGCTCATCATGGATAGGCAATTTCTACCCAAAGGCATTAGTTGGCAGCAATTCTGATCGACAGATAGATCATTACCAGCAACATTTCTCAACAGTGGAGATCAACTCAACATTCTACGGAACACCAAGCGAATCTACTGTAGCAAAGTGGAAGAAGCAGTTTCATAAGACGTTCAAACTTGTAGTCAAATCGCCAAAGTGGCTTACACATGAGTGCTCGGAGTTGGACTGCGCTGTTCTATCGCCCTTCATGGAAAGAATGCAACCTCTGGGTGATATATTGGCATGTATTTTGATCCAATGTCCTCGTAGAATAGCCGTCGATGTGTCTCAGTTAGCGCAGTTGAGACAGCAGCTGCAGGATGAGAGTTGCTGTTGGTACAAAGGACGCATTGCCATTGAGCTTCGTAATGAGAGTTCATACAATGATCGGAGTGTTCGTGATTTCATTTTGTCAAATCCTAATTGGACACTCGTTGTACACCCCAATTCTATTGGGAGGGCTACAGTCGGGACAACTGTCAGTGGTAGAGGGAATGATTTGTTGGGATCATACGTTCCAGAGAAGCTGACAGAGATTTCAGGGACAAAAATTCCAGCTGAACAGAAAAATGGTTTTGTTTATGTTCGTCTACACGGATCAAATGATGAGCATCGGGGAGACTACTCTATAGAATATATTCAAGATGCCGCAAAACAAATTTCAACTTGGAGGTCTATGGGATTCGATGTCTTTTGTATGGTGCTCAATGATATGGAATCACTCAAAGTGAAAGCTAAAGTGGAACAGCACGAACAGTGGTGTGCCATGCCCAAGAACGCAAAACAACTGCAGCTTGCAGTTCATCTTTTCTCAAAGGATGAGGTCCCCAAACCGCCAAAGAAACCCAAATCTATAGCGTGCTTTTTCGGCAAGAAATGATGCATATTTGTATACATAATGAGTATTAGCTTTACATCTATTTTATCTCGCATCACTTATGAAAGGGTTGTTTATGCAACTTGATGAAATTTATTTCGCCGTGTTGATGGCATTTTCGGTCAACGCTCGCTTTGCAGCGGCGTATTCTGCTTCTGAAAACCTTCCGCTTTCTCTCATTTCGTCGAGTTTAACGAGAGCTCTTTTGTAAACATCAGATGGGTTTTGAAGCCTTCCGCTAGCACTCACACTTAAACTTCTACTAGAATCTCTTTTTTTCTTGGGGGTGGTGATGTAAGATTGAATACTTTCCTTCAACAACTTCATCACCCGATGTGTGATCGTATTCATGGTTTTTACTTGCACATCGCCACCATTATTATCTTGTATGGTGCAAAGAGCCGTTTCATAGTTGAATGAAAGGTTGATGGGATGAGAATTGTCATTCCCAAGAAATAAGACACATTCTGAGCTTGATTTCCACCAGCGATCATATTTGGCATCAATTGTAAGCTCCACCATGCTCCTCCAGAAGTTTGCCAGAGGGAACATGAGCAGAGCAACATTGCCCTGTGCTCTAGCAAATGCACGCGTTGCAACGTTTTCGCTGATAGCTGGAACTCCGTTGATTGATAGGCAAAGGTCGCCTTTGCTTAAATCCATCTCTGCGAAGATTCCTGTTTCTTTGATTTCTTCCACTCGAAGGACCCCATCAACATTTCGGAATGAAATCTCATGCTGTTCCTGTTGTTCTGGCTTCTTCACCACGATGAATTTCGCGCCTGGTGGAGAGGGACTGCTGGAAGCCACGATGATAACTTGCCCACTAAAGTCTTTCATCATCCGAATAAAGCTACGAGGACTTGTCACTTTATGCCCATTGATAGACAATAACTCACAGCCTTCTTTTAGCTTGGACCGAAATAGGCCCGACTTTGAAACTTCCGAAACAACAGTTGTCCCATTCTTCTCTATCAATGACAACCCGATTTCTTCGTTTGGTTTCTTTGTTACTGCAATGTGCATAATTGTAGGCAGTGAAATAAAATGAGAGTCGACAGTACTTGCGACGGAAAGCAGCTCACTGAAATGATCATTCTCTTCGCGGTCGGGATCAATGTGATGAGGCTTTCGGTGAAGAATGAGCATGCCACCGCCATCACTATACTCAGTAGACGTCCTGGCTGATGTTGTATCAGACTTGGTTGACGTGTCAATCGAGTGTATTATTTCGCCCGTGGGTACGTTTGTGTTCTTCTTTTCATCGTCTCCCTCGCCCAAAAGTTCATCAGCGCGGAGCTCCCAATCGCAAAGACTACTAGTAGAAGTCCTGGATGATTTACGCCTTTGTTTGTGACTCGTTTCAGATATTTCATGGTAGCACGCTCTGTCGATGAAACATTCCAATTTACATGAAGTGAAATCCAATTCATCTCCTTCGAAAATCTCCCATGCAACTCCATAAGGACTATTGAACGGCGCAGTAAACCTAAACTCATGTTGAATACCTTCACTTTCATAGGACCATGCTGCACGCATCACCTTCATCGCTGAGTCTTGTTCTCTGGGGAAGGGTTCTATTGACAGCAAAGCTGGAGCCGATGCGTGAGGGACAGCAAAGTTCGACCGATCAAAGAGCTCAAGTTCAACTTTGAACCTTTCATTAATGCGGCCATCCGAATCGGACTCTAACAGTGGCAGAGTCAAGAACTGGTTGTTTTGTTGTTTGATTGCATCTAATTTGTACTTCACTTGTACACTCAAGTCAATCTCGGAACCATCATTGCGTAGGAATTTTTCCATCTTTTTGTCCTGTTCGGACGCTTCAAATTCTGCAAGATCATCTTGTTTCTCTGACCATACAAAGAATACGTTAGACAAATGACTTGTCTCCGTGTTGCCGTCATCTTCTGCCATAGATATTCTCACCATGGCTCTATCAGCTACATCCTGCGCAGCTCCTGCTGGTGTGAGTTCTTCTCTCGCAATGCTTGACGGCGGAGTTATTTGTTCTAATATTTCAGCAGCGTCATCGGAGCCTAAAGATCTTGATCCAAGTCTGTCTAATACGCCATTTCCGCGACGTAGACATTCAGTGTGGTAGTTGTTGACGCCGATGCACTGCACTTCTCCCTTATAAGTAGAAAAATCTGACTTGCACAGTGCACAATATTTGACAGAAGATGCTCCCCCTTTTGTCGGGATGTTCGACACGACAGTTGGTGTTGATTTTGATACAATTGGCTCAGAATTGAGCTGCCCTGGCTGCACAACGCAATCACCGCAATGGACAAAGGTCCCTCTTGTATTAGAAATCACCTGAGCACCTCTAAGAGAAGGATCGTTTGCATCCAATTCGCACAGTGAATTGCGACAGCTTGCGCATTGAAAGCAATCGGCACAAAAATGAAAATCCATGAACTTCGTCTCCCTCTTCGAATGGACTCTTTGGCGACAGACTGTACAAATGGTTCTGCTTGTTTTCTTGTGCCTACTGCGACTGCGACTGCGGCTTCGACTGCGACTCCGACTGTAACTACTGGAGGAGTGAGATGATCTACATGGTGAAGAATCGTTAGAATCGAATGATGCCCTCCTACCGTCTGGGTCTTTGGAATTTTTCCTGTCAAATCTCTTTTGATTGGAATCCTTGGCACTATCACGGTGAATGCGACCAGCTTCTGCAGCTAATGCAGCCAATGCATGGTTGTGAGCAATGTCGGCAGTTTGAGAAAGGCTATTACTGCTACTGCGACGATACTGTGGACTGCTTCTACCTCTATCTTCTTCATTCTTTAACCCTCTGTGATGCGCATCAACAGACATTGAACGTTGATGTAATATCTCGTGATGCACCTTCTCTTCCGCCTCTTGCTGCTGCTGCTGCTGCTTCATCAGCTCCTGATAATCTCGAGAGTGCATCATAGCTTGCCGTAATGCTGCTTCTCGTTCCTCCTCCTTCTTTTCGCTTGCTTTAGATATCATTCGCCGAAAAGAGAGTGACCTCGACCGCATCTTCTCCTTGCCCTTCATTTCAGATACTTCAGACTCTTGTGATGAAATATCGCCCTTCTTCTTATTTTTCTTGAGACCGTTTACCATATTATCCACACTCCTTCGGTAAAGGAATTTACCCTTCTCGTATCTTGAAGGACTATCATCACCCGCTACACTCAAGTCCGACTCCTCAACGTGATCCATTTCCTTCTGGAACAGCGAATGACTGCAACTCTGATATGCCTCTTCTGGGTTGTAAAAAATTTCTTCCATTTCGATGTCAGCGTTTTCATCTTGGGTTTCTGAGTAGTCACTGTCTTCTTCTCCGCTGAATGATTCGATACGCTGGAGTGATTTCATCTTGTTGAGGAGAGACATACTAGGATTCCAATCTAGATTGTTGTTGGTAGGAGCGTTTTCGACTTTGAGGTTGGGCAGCATTGAGGACACGGTTGAGGATGCTGTGCCAGTGCTAGAGTGACGGCGTAACGACGTGTTAGAACCTTCCTCATACACAGTGATAATCGTTCCACCACTTTCCCTCGACGCTGGATTACTGAAACTCTCGTTGTCGTTGGGTGGAACGTCACCGCTCCTATCTGTGCTACTGCCATCCGTAATTGGCGTAACAACAGTTGTTCTCTGCTTCATCTTTTCAACTTTAGCCGCCCTGCCAACATTACTGCTGCGCTTAAGATGCTTCATGACAGACGATTGTATTCTTTGTCTCCGAGATTTCTTTTTCTTTGCGTCTACTGAGTTGGCTGCGTCCTCGGATGCATGAGCGATGGATTCATCTTCTTGCGAGAGAGGCTCTTCCGAGTATGTACTGTTAGTATTCACCGGACGTCCATTTACTTGTTTCGGCATGCTAACAAGAGGAGAATACGGCGGAGAAGAAGGGGGCTGTAACTGCACCGCCATTAGACTCGCCTGACTATGTTGAATTTCTGCATCGAAATCATCATCATGAGGCAAAGAAGCTACTTTTTCTGGGGAAGTATATGTATAATCACTGCCGTCCTGTTTCCTTCTGCTTCTTCCCCGCTTTATTACACTCCCAAGTCGGCTCAGAGAACTTCCCCTGCCTCGCTGCTGCATTTGCTCTGGATGTAGCTCGTTCTCATCGTACTTTTCATAACGTCCCATGCTCCGGCCACGTGTAAAGGGAGAAGAGGGCAGTGCTCTCATAGGTGACAATGACCTTATTCTCAATTTAGAGACGTGTTCATTGGGATTGTTGTAATGAGCAAAGTGCGGCTGATGTCCCAACTCATATCGCTGCTGTTGCAAATGCATCGAACGCGATTCACCGTTTACGAGAGAAGCAGATGTGGCCACCCCTCTAGGTGAAAGTGAACGCATCCTTAATTCTAAATTGTCGTTCCTATGATTCCTCATTTCAGCAGCTCTTTGTATTGACTGTTGTATTTGACGATCGTCGATGTCACTGCTTGACCATCTGTTCTGTGGGGGTCCTGGTCTATTAAAGAATGGAGGAGGATTTATTTGCTCCGCAGTTTCGGCGCAACTGTCAGTATTTGCATTGGCAGAATACGGCGACAATCGACGTAGAGACATCTTATCGTTTCCATTGCTATTTCTACCCTCAGAGAAACTAGAGCGCTGCATGCCTGATCGTTCACTTGACTTTCCATTACGGTTGGGAGGATTTGATGGAGAAGGACCCACACGTCCTGCGTCTGCGCTCCTAACTGCACTAAAGCTACTTTTTCTCATCATTTGTACTGGTTCGTTCCTATTATCTTCTTCTTTGCACACATCAAAAGAAAAAGATCTCTTTTCGCCGAATGGATTACTGACAGGTCTTGGGGGTGGTGGAAACTGCTGTTGGATGTCCCCCCTATCAGCATCACTATTAGTTGTCGTCTCCTCTACAACTGGTGGTATCGGAGGCTGGGACATGGTTGTCATCTTTGAAGTGGAAGGTCGTTTCTTCCAACTATCATTACTCCCCAGAGTTAAACTTGTACTGCTGCCCTCGTCATCACTTCCGCAGCTACTACTACCCGCCTGATGATTATTGTTATTACTGTCGCTTCTGATACTTCTACCGCCGCCACCGCTATTGTTACCACTGCCGCTACTATTCTGGCTCTTCATTCTAATCAATAACTTAGATGGAGAAGAACCACGAGATGAATCGTCCCCGTTTCCATGAAGGATGGAATGCACTGCAGAGTGATGAGAAGCCGGCTGATTCTTTGCGCCAGGAGCGATGATGGCTTCGCCACGCTTCGTTATGCCTTGACGGAACATTTTCCATTTAAGCAAGTAAGCGTGTCTCCAAAGCTGCTTTCCTACAACGTCGATTTGTTTCCTACAACGATTTCAATGTGTATGCACGACAGGGAGGGTGACGAAAGGCCTGTGTCTATGGCAGTTGGCAGTCTATGCATGTGCATGCGCCTTCTTTCCTTTGAAGTTGCGGGAGACGACGACAGCTCGGCCAAGTCACACGTCAATGATAATATGAAGGTACAAGTTGATGATCTGACAGTATTGTAAACCTCTCAACAAACTACGCTATTTCCATAGGTCACAGAGCGAGAGTTGGGTTGCCGTCATCCTCATCTGGTTGATAAAAGGTAAAGGCTGAGACGCTGTCTGATGGGGGCTTCAAGGTATGGAGGCTGGAGGGAGGTCTTATTTTGGGTTGCATGGAGTGTTGCATGCAGTTTTTTCTCGGTCACGAATTCCTCTTGGACAAATGTTGTGAAGTTCTGCAAAATACTTTCGAATTGTAATGCCGCTTCAATGAGAGGGAAGAGTACAAACTCTTGCCACGGGAACCTGGGGTTGACAGTGGCTGCTTTTTGTTAGCAGCCGATTTGTCGAGAGCTTGCCAGGAATTTCAAGTCGTGGTTCTCAAAAATCTAGCGTTGAGGTGCGTTGAGGTTGATTTCTGATGGCCTGTTCCGTCAAAAACTTGCGCCAACGTCAAAACTTGCTGCCACCGCCACGAGTGACATGCTGCTTGGCGGCGCACCGTGTCAGATGGCCGATCCGTGGCGTCGGCGGCAAGTTTTGACGGAACAGGCCATCAGAAATCAACCTCAACGCACCTCAACGCTAGATTTTTGAGAACCACGACTTGAAACTCCTGGCAAGCTCTTGACAAATCTCTCAGCAAGACGTGTCAACCCCAGGTTCCCGTGCTCTTGCTGATCTGTCCAGATGATACCTAAGTTACAATTCTGGGTAGTTGATGGATATTTTCTTCCGATGTTGGCTATAAGTTACTTTTGGATAAATAATGTATCTTAAGTACCGCACCCGTCACAAGTCACAGAAGGCGCATCTCTATCAGTATACTTATATATTTTAACTCTAAGTACCATCTATCTACCATATCTAATCTCCGCTCTCCGCTCCATCCGTCCATCAACCATTACTCAATCCATCAACTCGCACGCCAATCATCATCATCATCATCAACGAACGTACTTAACTTTCCAATAGCTCCTTCATCGCCCTAAGTATTGAAATCATGCCAATCCAACATAGCAAATATTTCGACGACAAAGTCCAGAGCTTGGCCTCGGAACGACATGGTGCTAAATTCTCTATTGGAATCATCACTGCCGGAACCTACCATTTTGGCACAGCTGCTGCCGAGAGGATGACTGTCATATCAGGCATGCTGACTGCCAAGCTTAATGGGAGTGATGAGTGGGTGAATTATCCTGCTGGCACAAACTTTGAGATTCCAGCCAACAGTGGATTTGATGTCAAGGCAAGTACTAATACTGCTTACCAGTGCGAGTATCTTTAAAGAAGATGATGGTTTCTATCCTACAGCACCACTTCGGACGTTAATACATTAACATTGTGGTTGGACAACAAAAGTTGATACATCTATATTATGACAACATAATGCAGAGAGTAATGCAGCTGGTGGAAATAATTAAACTATGACTGTAACAAAGCTTCTTCGACAGCACGCAACTTTTCTTCATACTCCTTCTGCTCTCTGAAGTCTTCGCCCAATGTCCATGCCAACTCTTGCTTAGATACTGTTCTTTCGAGTAATAGCGAAGTAGAAGACATCACATCTTCACTGCCTTCATTTGTGTTTTTTGCAGATATGCAAGACACTCTTTCCAATTTGTACGGTATACCTCTTCGATTGCCATAAACAAACGGCATGTTAACTACCGCATCTCCACTTTTATTATTCCCTGCTTCATAATCGTCGTCAACAGCATCAGGATCATATCCTCTATCATTAATCCAGAATTCATTTTCCCATAAACTAAGTTCATCTTTGATGAGTATTCTTTTGCCAGGTATAAGAGATATTGAATCGACTATTGCACCTTTTGATCCAGCTTCCATTGTAGCATGACATCCATCGTCGTTGTTATTGTGAATTGCAGTAGGTGCAGACGATGATGCGCCATTATCATATTCATCAACATTGAGATAGGCATGCTTTTCAGAATCCCACTGAGGATCCCAGAGGACGTCACATCCTATAAGAGGCGACACGAGTTGTTGTATCCCTACCGATTGAAAAGTGTTCCATTCATTCTCTGCTGCATGCGTAGAATTGAGCCAAACAGCATATGTTTCTCTCCACCATGTGCACGGCTGATCCGAATACTGACGCAATTGTGATTCTACCTCTGGAGTTAATGTGTGCAGCTTCATTCTTACTTTTTCGCCATCCATGTTGTTGTTATTATCATTATCATCATCAAGTGGAGAAATCAATTTGTACATTCGAAAACGAAATATTTGACGTGGATTGCCATTGAAATAAAATGCAGCTAGAATCCATTGGTCCTTCTGTTGACCACGTTGTCCAGTAACTGCAAGAGGAGGGCATGGCACCAATGTACAGTGAATGTGCTCATGGCCTCCACCTTCTGCTGGTGTAAGAGCATGGGTGCGATCGCGTAGTACTTGGTGGTAATTATCAAAATCTCCTTGGAATTGAGATAGGAGATGACGAAAGTAATTATCGTTCTCGCTTGATGATGAGTCAATGGTTTGAAAGCACTCGACGTGGATATGTTTTTTGCGTTGTATATCGACACGTCTGCGTGAGCTGTGGTGCGTGAATGATGAGGTGATTCGTAGGCTACTCAACAGTAGAGCTATACAAGCAAACTTCGCCATCATACGATGTATCTAATGATTGATATTGGTGCTATTGTGTAGCTAGCACAGAGTGCCATGGCACATGGCATAATGGTGGATGGGAGATGGGAGCATGTGGGGTGTGGGCGCGCGCCGTGTGAGAGGAGGAGAGGGGGGCGTGGGGAGCGAGAGGAGGAGATGGGAGTTGCCCCATTCTCCGTCGTTATGTAGTAAAGCTTGCGAGTGCAGTGGAATCAAGTGCCAATGCCAAGGTTGCCTATTATCATTGAGGTCATTGAGGGATGTCAAGGCGTCGACGTAATTGCTTTGAATGGCGTTTACTTCATATAATTATGAGTCGAACTTTGCAGGGATCATCTATGCGCGCCCGTCAGTTACTACGTGCAGCACTTTCCACTGCTTTAACAACCGCAAAATCTCTTCGAGTGTCGCTCGTTCATACGTTTTCCCTGCCTCCCTTACCTTTCGTTTTCGTCTCTCGTTACCCATCTTTGTCAACTCTGGTAGCAATGGTTGATAGTGACCCGGGATGTAACGGAGAGTAAGTGTATTTTCTCTCTTCGTCTCAACATCGCAATCCTTGTATCGCAACTTCTCCCTGCCACGTTGAGTTTTCACTTTGGTAGGAGGATAAGATTTACCGTAATGCCTTCCTCGGTAGACATCTACAAATCCACTCGCTTCATCAAAGACGGCTATGCTCCAGTGACCCAGAACACTGTCTGAGTCCAAAGCATACACTAAAAAGTCACTGAAAGCCTGGACCTCTTCTCCAACCATACCTGACGATGCCCAATCTGGGTGAACTAACATAACTGCAGCTTCGATCGCCCGTTTCAATTGAAGGGCCAACTTTTTCGTCATTTGTTTCTCCCTCTTTGGCAATGTTGCTATCTCCATCTCGATAGTTTGGTTTGAGTCATCATTCACTAGGCTTCGTTTACTGTAGATCGCAGTTGGATCAACGGCGAACGCACCCACGCCTGATAGGTAGCTCGCGGCCAAGCTTAGATAGAAGCAACTGTTGGTGATGGTCTCGTTCTTTTCGTTCACGTTAGTCGCCCCCGCATCTATTGGAACAACATTCATCTCTGAAAGCATTCGCGACTGATTATACACTGCATTTTTAGGCTTGTTACTTCTCCATTGCCGCTAGCCAATCCATTGGACGACGATTTCTTGTCGACTGCCTTGTTATCATTGGCAAATAGACCTTTTACCAACTCCCTGTGGTCTTTTAGTCGCACTTCAATTGCAGTTGCACGTGACGATATTGAGTTCTCGTCCTCATCATAATCTGAGGAAGATGAGGTTGAGAATTTGCGCTGCTGTCTACGAGTGCTGTTTCTGCGTTTGTCAGTTTTCCGTCTGCTGCCATCACGATTGCCATTGCTTTTAGACGTCAATTTTCTCTTTGATTGCTCCGCCCTCCTCCTCTCCTGTCGTTCAATCTCGGCTCTTATTCGACGATAGGCATTTCCAACATCATGAAAAGCTTTATCTCCTCCCCCATCCATTTCAGTCTCTTTCAGCTTTTGTTTATAGCCATGGTAGACATCACGTGGTGTTGCACTTTGAGAAACATTCAGCAGACGATATGGATTGATGGACGCTTTAGATATGGTCGTGACGTTGTCAATGCTATCATCGTCATTTGGAGGCGATGTTTTTTCGTGTCTATCAATGAAGCTTTCTAAATTTGTTCTTTGAGAGTTAGGACTTCTTGCAGGATACTTTTTCCTCCGAATAGATGATTGTGATTGATCTTTTAGACTTCTTCTGATGGCAGATTGTTCATCTAAAACTTCTCTATATTCGTCCTCTTCCTCATAAGAGTGTCCCATTGTTTCAGAGAGCGATAATCCTAATGCATGTGGATCATCTCTTCCTTCATATCCATCTGTTGAAAATGATGGTTTGCGTGGAACATTCTTGTTTCGCAAGCTTCTACTCCTGCTCCTGCTGCTATTTTTTGAACCACTCTTTGACGGTCTCCGCTTCTGCGTAGATAAAAAACTATCACTGCTAAATGATCCATCTCCACTCCTGCGGCGAGATGAATAATGAGTTCTCTGCAACGTAGAATTTTCATCAATATGGACAAGAGAACGGGAGGCATAAGATCTTTCGTCGTCTGGTTCCATTCGCCGCCGCCGCCGCCTGCGTTGGTAATCATCGCGATGGTTGTTCTCAACAGCATCAACTTTGAAGCATGAGCTCAAGCCAAAGAACTGTATTAAGAATGCCTTCATAATGCCTTCCTGGCAGACTTGAGTCTACTTCCTCTCCTCTAAATAATTACTCCTTCTTGCTAGCATTGACATCTACTCCTACTTTTTTTGGGGGTATGTATTTGGGTTCCCTCCTGGCCAAAACCACTAATTAGTGGTCATACGTAGGCGGTAGTTAGAGGACATTCTAACACCTCCCAATACCTCCCAATCAAGGAACATACCACCAAAGACCTCTATAACAGAGTTCAAACCTAAAAATCCGGAATAAAAACGTCCTAATAGAAGCAGAGATAGCTAAACACACACCATAAAATCGCTATTTTAGTGACCACTAATTAGTGGTCGAGAATTATGTGTTGTTGTGTAATTGTTTATGCTTCCCCCAACAAACAGTGCACATGGGAACCTTCTTATGATATGTGGAGTAGGTTTTGACCTCTATGCGGCATGTGGCACGCCTATCCTTGATGTACTGTGTGCCAACCTTCTGCCGACATTTTGTAAAATCTGGCTTGAATTCAAGCACGGGCTTGACCGTCTAGCTCGCCTGTTGGGGCGAATAGGAGAGCAGGAAGCTTTCCTGCACTGCATATGATGTTGTTCTAACATTTACTTGGCTGATTGACGACGAAAATCACGTTGGGGTGGAGAATTCTCAACTCTAGTATGCGATATCTTGACACGAGAAGGGCGCAAATTAGCGCAAATTCTGCTGAAATGAGGTGTAGGCGCAGGTTTAGCGGAGATAACAGCCAATCAAAGGATATCGTCGTGTACATTAATGTCGTTGTGGTCGCTGTGCAAGAGATCACCATCGGATTTGCATTACTTATTGGCCAAACATACATCATAGAGTGGTGATTTGGTGCTGATGGATGCCAATTTTTTTTTGGAAAAAATGCGCTACACCACAACCTGGCATCACCTGCAGCCGCCCTGTCATTAATTTGGACCATTCCACCAACAATATTCCTATAATTAATATCATATGATGCTGTCTTTGTTTTTATTCCATTTAAAGCGGTTGATTTGTCGAATAATTATTGAATATTGCCATTATATTTGTGTCGATAAATCGTCATCATCGCATCCCCGTCGCTTCAATTCATGTGAGATGCTAACCAAAACGAACTCTCTTGGGTAGATGGGCCGCTTTCCATGTCCCCATCTGTAGATAGGTTGGCCGCTTTGGGTAGGGATCGTTGTTTTCGAGTAGAATACCGTCGTATGTCGACTGCAAATAACTTTGCATGGTGGTTGGGACATCATCCGGTTGCCGGTGAAGTTTGTGCATGATTGTTGTAGGATCCAGGCCATCTCGATGCTCTTCTTCGACCACCTGGTTAGCCACTCATATTGTGACTGTTGTGGTATGCTTTCTGATGGGTAAAAGCATCTACTAAATGCAGATACGACGGCTCGTATGCTGGGCCTCTTTCGCCATGGTGATGGTGTGATGAAATGTGAGTTCTACGGGTGGCAACATTTTTGATATCAATTCCTACATACCCCCAAGTTGAAGTTGCAAAACTTCCGAAAAAAACTCGTCGGCTGTTCGCCAAATTTGTCAGTAGGCTTGTGTTTGAACGTTAATAGGTTGGGCCCTCTCCAGGGAACACGTGATATAATAGGTGTACGCATTGTCAAGACATTGAAGAGGGTGCCACCTGAATTTGATAACGTTTGAGTGATTATAAGGGGGTCGTAGGAGATCGTAAACTGACCACTAATTAGTGGTTTTTCCGCTAATTAGTGGCCCCAGGAGGGAACCCAATTTGTTGTTGTATTTTCATAATTTGTGTCAAAGTCAAAGGGACGACGGATTTTTGAGATTTGAATTCCGGCAAAAACACCGCAAAAAGTACCTGTACCTTGCTCTTGCCTTGTCGCTGTCTGTTCTTTTTTTTTTTTTTTTTCTTGCTTGTTCGAAGTTGTTCGTCTTCGTCAAATATCCCTAACAAATTTGACAAATTTGTTAGGGATAATACGGTCAGCAACTCAAATTCAAAAATCTAAGTTCAAAATCAAACTAGGGTGCACCGTGTGCGAGGAAAAGAGGAGAGATAAAGCAGTTGTACATAGGCGCAGCACGCAGCCGAGGCTGAACAGTGAGCGGCAACCTCAGGAAGGCACAGGTATATTGATTTTCGAACGCTGACCCCATGCCTGCGTGAGGCAGGCGATGGGGTCAGCGGCAGATTCTTCTCACTACTCACTAACTTAAGCTAACAAAATTCTTTTCTCTAGAGCATTGTCTAGCCGTATCATAGCTTATGCGGGCAGCATTACTTATTCGATCAAATGAGTCAGTTGTACGATTCGAAACGATAGGGTGCCAAAAGAATCGCTGTAACATTTGTGTGACGATATTCGAACTTACTGTTATGTTGGTGTAACAAAATGTAACAATGACTAACCCTAACAAAATTCCTTCCCGCAATAATTAAGGAGTTCTACACTTAAGGGCTTCCCGCAATTTCTCAAAACGAATGTGAACAACCCTGGATTCTTGAGTATTCGTTTTTGTTCTTGGCGCTTCACGGGTCCCTCCCCGTTCGCGATTATTTTGAGTGCCTTTCGAAAGAATCAGGGAAATGGTGTGGCCACGGTTTCCGATGCGCGGCCAATTCTCTAGAGCGCTGTGAAGACGAGGCGCGACGAGGCCTGAAGTGTGAATTTTTAAATCATTGCCCTCCATCCACAAAGATCTGTAGCAGCGACCCTTCCTTTCAGGGAAAGAAAGAACAGTATTACCATCTATTAGCGCTTAAGTTTACTTGTCATTGAACGTTTACATCATGTCCATTCGTTTCTTGTCGATTACGTGTTCATTCCCCTTTTTCCAAGCTAATTTCCGAGCCAATCTGGACAAAGGAAGACAACACTTCATGTCACAACGAATGTAAATGATAGCATAATTGATAGAGCGAATGTGTTTAGCCGAAGCACGACAAGAACACTTCTTTGGAGAGATTGCGCAATGGAATTCTGCTGCAAACATCGAATCGCAACTCAATTAGGTTGTCATATACTTGAAACGCAATCTTTCATCTTTACCCCTTCTTTGTGTGACATTATTCTCTCTTGTCCGAAGAGACGCAGGTGAAACGTACCAACAGTAACTGCACAGACTCGACAATGTGCTCTCGAGAGTATGTTGAATGGGTTCTTGGTGCATTTTTCAAGGACGCGCTTTAGTTCGTAACTTATCGTCGAGAGAACATGAATTTGAGGACTCCTCCACAGTAAATTAATGCTGATTCATTCGAAACATGCCGAATGACTCATTGCGAATGATGAAAATAATCCGAGCACAGCCAATTGCACTATAGAAGGGGTGGACGAGATCAGCGGCTCCATTCCATTGAAATTTCTCCATCTAGCAACTCATGTTAATTCACTCCTCCTACCACCCCATACAATCCAAAAAAAATGAAATGACTATTTTGTAGTCGGAACTCGCGGGGCGCTCTTATTTCAAGGGCCTATCATAATCAGAAGACATAGCAGCGTCGAGATGAACCAAGTTATGTGAGCGCCCCGCAAGTTTTCATGCTCTTTCACCCACACCCCCTCCACTGTCACTTCACTGAGAGAAAAAAGGATGGTTGCCATAGGAGTGTATAATTCATTCGAAAACGTACGATAATGCGCGGACGTCCACTACCGATGTCATAGATTCGAATGACCGAGGCATCAGATCTTGAACAGATCGACCGGTGGTTGTTAAAGCACAGCAATCCCACAGAACACATTCGGCTCCTCCACCGAATGCACAAAAATTTGAAATCGCTGTTACATAGTCAGAACTCGCGGGGCGCTCGAAGTTCAAGAGCCAAGCACTATCAGAAGATGTTGTAGCATCATTTTGAGGAGCCATCTTCGGCTTGCGCCCCTCAACTTCTGGGGTCGGCCTATGTACCTAAATCCGAGTTCTTTTAGTTAGGGGCTACTTAGCGTTGGGGTTGCAGCAGCGTGTCAAAAAATTGGCGCCAAGCAAAAAAGACAGGTCTCGAGAAAATCGCGTTTCTGGTATTGGCCACTTTCGGCCCTTTTCGGAAACCGTGCGTGGCATTCTAACGAGATCGAGGATACAAGAAACCAGTGTGAATGTTGAGCTGATACGGTTGCAGCCAGCGTGTACGTTATACCAAATTCTATCTGCGTCATATTTGAGGTACATTCTCTACACTAAGCATGGCTTCAACAGATGAAAGTGTATCACTCTTGACGTCGATGGGTTTCGACAATGGGACTAGCCAGCAGGCATTACAAATATGCGAAGGACGAAATGTCGAAAGAACAGTGGAGCTTTTACAATAATATACATGCTATGATGGCGGCACTACATCTACAGTCAACAAGATTCTTTCTTGACCAGGGGATAACAATGGTGAACGATGCGCGGCTGCCAATATGTCATTTGAGTTCGTGAAATCGCCCTCTTGTAAAGTAGAAGAATCTTCCCATGCTCGACCCATCAATAGCACTGCATCTCCTTCCTTTGCCGATGAGACGATAGTCTTACCAGTGTTCAAATTAGTTGGCACAATGATCTCATTTGCAATTCGTGTATCATCTTCGTCCAAAGTGTTCAGTGCATTGCGATCCACCAACCTCGTGTTACCACTACCCATAACCTCGACTTCATGAGGAATATATTCACATCCAGGACCAATGATGCTCATTACCAAACGAACAGGTACGTGATCGGCATGCCACCTTGGACATTTTATTCCATTTCTTCCTATGGAGGATACTATCCTTGCTTGACATTTGATGTTGTTGCTGTTAATGTCGCCTGCAATGGATTGAAAGTAGGATAGCACGTTTGCCAGGTGTTGTGTAATTTCTTGTTCCATCATGGTATTCTCTGGAAGCAATGTAGGTTGATTGCAATTAGCATCATCACAGTGATGGGTAAAAAGTTGACATTTTTCTACGAGTTCTTGTGCACCAGTTGTTGCGTTCTCAAACTGCACTGTTACATCATTCACCAGCTGATTTTGTTTCTGACCATTGGCACCAAATTGCGCTGGAGATAAGAGATGTTCCCAAAATGATTTATCACGATTGCTTTCTTTTGGTGCAGTTGGTGTTACAAACTTGCGCCACACAACAGAATGTGGGATTGGAAATGATTTTGATACGGCGTTTGTACGTTGAAAAATGGCGTGCCGGTGATGATACTCTTGCTGCTGCTGCTGCTGCTGCTCGTTTTCTGCCGGCATAGTAGTTGATGATAATTCCGCAAGGAGACGTGACAAGGCCACGTCATGTCTTGGGCCTTGTGCATTAGTGATGCTTTTGCTGCTGCATGGGAAAGCAGGATTGTTTCGTCCTAACTGAAAGGAAGCAATGCCAATTATCTGTAGCAGCGACAGATGCAATAGGATGCAACAGTATATGATCCGGTTTGCTGTCGCTATTGTCATGGTTGCGGGTTTCTTTACTATAATAAGGTGATCGGGTAATAATATGATCGATGGAGAAATGTGGAGAGAGGACGAACGCAGAACGTGAAACGTGAACACAAAAAAGAAAACGGACTTGCGCTTGATCATGACGCAGAAACAGAGGGCTTGTTCGCGTGCCCTTGGAAAAGTCTGGATTGATGAGAGGTTAATATGGACGTTTAAGGTCATTACATGGATATAATCAGTCACGTTACGGGTATTATAGAGATTGGTATATCTCCGCCCACTTTAAACGCCCGCTACAAAAACCATGCATCTGCTTTTGTTTTTGCCATCAATCCAGTGCATGCCATCCGTCCATGCAATATCTATGGTCCTCTGGAGAGAGCAATCGAAACCATGATGCAAAGAATAATCCTCACCTCTCAAAGAAGAGCATTACTAACATCGGCGGCATCATCTGCCTCCGCTGCCTCGCGACCTGCTGCTTCGTCCACCACAAGATCTTTCTCCGCCGCCGTAGTCGAGGAAGATCCCAACGATGGACGCTTCAGTATCCAGGGTACTTTCCGAGAGGGGCGTGCTTCCTATCTTGATATGAGTGCTACGACTCCAATGGATCCACGAGTGTTGGATAAGATGATGCCTTTCATGGTGAGTAAAAACAATAATCAAGCAGTAGTTATTGTGTTTGACACATCACTTGTGCATATGATTATTTTATGCAATTTAATATTCATTCAAAGCTTTTGAGATAAATGTCCTCACCGCGTCTAAATATTCTTTCTTGCCGGAATAATCAATACAATACAATAAATGTCATATGCATAGATTGGATCTTACGGTAACCCCCACTCCCGAACACACTCCTACGGTTGGGAATCCGAAACAATCGTCGAAAACGCACGAGAACAAATCGCTGCCCTCGTCGGTGCCTCCCCCAAAGAAATCATCTTCACATCCGGTGCGACGGAAAGTAACAATCTAAGCATCAAGGGAGCTGCGCACTTTTATGGGATGAAGGGGGCCAAGAATAAAAAGCATGTGATTACTACACAGACGGAGCACAAGTGTGTTTTGGATAGTTGCCGATTTTTAGAACAGGAGGGGTTTGATGTGACGTATTTGCCTGTTATGGAGGCTACGGGAATGGTGTGCATGGATGAATTGGAAAGTGCCATGAGGGATGATACATTACTTGTGAGTGTCATGGCAGTCAACAATGAAATTGGGACACGTCAACCTATCGAAGAAATTGGAGCATTATGCCGCAAAAAGAAGATTTTATTCCATACAGATGCTGCGCAAATGTTGGGGAAACTTCCAATTGACGTGAATGCCATGAATATTGATTTGATGTCGCTTTCGTCCCATAAGATTTACGGTCCAAAGGGAGTTGGGGCACTTTACGTCCGTCGTCGACCCCGTGTGCGTCTGGAGCCACTCTTTAGTGGTGGTGGACAAGAACGTGGTCTCCGATCTGGGACTTTGGCGCACACACTCTGTGCTGGATTTGGTGCCGCGTGTGAACTTGCTCAAAAGGAAATGGCCAATGATACTGCTTGGATTCAATATTTGAGTGATAAATTGTGTAATGGGATTGAAGAGAGGATACCTATGGTGACGAGGAATGGACATCCTGAATTGAGACACCCTGGCTGTGTCAATTATTCATTTGCGTATGTGGAGGGAGAGTCGTTGCTTATGGCGTTGAAGAATGTGGCCGTTTCTAGTGGATCGGCGTGTACTAGTGCATCACTTGAGCCGAGTTATGTGTTGCGTGCTTTAGGAGTGGACGATGAGCTGGCACATGGTAGTTTGAGATTTGGTCTTGGTCGATTCACATCGGAGGAGGAAGTTGACTTTTTGTTGGACTTATTGGAGGAGCATGTAGGTCGTTTAAGAGATATGAGTCCATTGTGGGAGATGGTCCAAGAGGGCATTGATCTAAAGTCAATTCAGTGGAGTCAGGATGCTCATCATCATTGAGGATCTTATCTCTATGTAATAGTTTAGAGATGTGGACGTGCTTGTGATTCTGAGTTTTGCACGTCTGGAAGATATGTTATAACTTAGACAAATGATTGCTCGATGGAGGTGGTACTTCTATAATATCAGTGTAGAAGGTTGAGAGTCTCTTTGTCCACGATGCGAGAGGGATCTCTTTGGTGATGAACAGATAACCTTCTAGAACGATCTTACGAATAGCAGATAGAAAAGTCTCCCTCTCCTCCTTTGAGAGACTGAAAGGCAGTTGCAAGGTTATTGCAGGGTTAGATTGTGTTGTGACATGAGAGGTAGACGGTGTTGCCTGATCTGTGGTGCATAATAATTAACATAGCAGTATATAACACAACGTAATATCGATATCTCCGTCAAGAAACGATAAAAGTGTACGAAATCCAACAAAGACTTCTGTTCATGATGCTGGCATATTTGTTATATCTATAATATTTCATTTCTATTTTCAACAGTAAAGATTTCATATTTGTGGTTGGTTTGATTTGTCGTGAACAATGGCACACAACCCACAAACACAAAGCAATGGCAGTGCTTTCCTTCTTTCCGTTTCCGCCGTGATTCTGATTTGAAACGCGTTCGAAGTCGATTGAACCTCTGTTCAAAAGTTCATCGTAGTCTCTGGGTGAGCCTTCAGTAGCCGAAAGACACAGTCCGTGTATTCGATGCTGTCTCTGTCAAGGTCCTCATTGTCCCAAAGAAGGTCGATGGGAAGCTTCTTGTCAGCATTCCGTGCCGATACTGACGTATCATCATACTTCTCCAGAAGTAGCGCTACAGTTTCGTACTTTGCACCACGGCATGCACGATGAAGGGCCGTGTTTCTTCCTCGGTCCTCGACGAAAATAGTTGTCGTGTCGAGCCCGACAAGATACTTCACGACGTTCGCAGAATCGTGATGCTCACATGCGATGTGCAAAGGTATCATGCCGTTGACATCGGAAGTTCTTACAGCTGTTTTCACGGATTTTCGGATAGCCGTTCAAGTTTCGAATTCCTACGTATGTTAGGTACAAATGACGTAGTGAGTCTTATAAAAACCCATTGGGCCGATTTCTCCCAACTCACCCCTCAACAAGAGCCACTCCGCGCAAAAAGATGCCAACCATGGCCAAATGCCGGAGCGTACTACGCACAACAAGTTGAATATTTACTCAACCAAAAGGATAAATTAACCTCTCTTGCATGTCTAGATCCAAAATAGCCAATTAGGTTGACTAAAGATTGTAATCATGAACGATGGTAATACACTTTTTGAATACCTTTTCACACGGCTCATCAGTAAAAGTGACACTTATCGCGGCAGGTGGATTTGCGACCAGTCGTTGGTAGAGATATTGCACAGACACTATACGAATGTAGATAAAGACAATACCTTACGGAACAAACTCGTGCAGCGTCTGAACAAGGCAGCCGGACCTTTCAACAGCAGCAATGTACACAAGATATACCACAAAAATTTCACAACATCATGTCCATTCAATTCGTCATTACGCCGGATGGTGCACTATTACTACTTTGGAAAGGGAGAGAAAGTGCCCAACGAACCAATACGCGCAGCAGAGTTATTGTGCACAGAAATAGAACATATACAGAGTTACAGTGCAACTAATAATCGGCAGCGATCTTGCAACAAGCCGGAGCAAGTATCATTTCCCGACGATGGATGCGCTGGTAAGAAGAAGAACAAAAATAATGAGAACAAACGTAAAGAAGCAACAAAATCATCAGCGGCTGCACCAATTACTCCTACTCCACAAAAAAGAACAAGGCGCTCGCAACGACTAGTTGAGCAGCAGCAGAGCCCTCTCGTGCCATTCGTCACCAACGTGGGTAGATTAGAGGATGAGAATAATCAAGTTGACGACGAAGATGAAGACGACGACAATAACAACAGCAGTGGCGATATAGACGGCGATAACAGCAGCAACAACCAGACTCCGAATATTATATGGCAGTCACCTGAAGCAGCAGCTCTCTTCGGATTTGAAGAAGGTGCCGATGTGTACAACGGACTAGTGCAATTGGTTGAATCACTTACACTGGTGGGGCAATCAGCAAATGGATACGAAGAAGCAGGCGTCATTGACTTGCACGAAGATAGTAAATTGACAAAGCATGCCTTATTTGACTTACGCAATAAATGTTTATACCTCAGGGTTGCGTATTCAATAGCACTTGCCGAGTATCGAGTTGGGTTTCCATTCCAAGCTTGTTGCGACAAAGCGGCAAGGCTGCTCAATGATTTAACACTGTTCAATGCAGCAACTGGTAGGACAATCATGAATTGGAACCGTATCTTCCGCGTTAATCATCAATTTCCAAACCCCAACCCCTACGTCGCCAATGGTATCAAACGAAAGCCTACACTATTTGAGGTATTTCCGACAGCAGCAGTAGATGTGTCAAACTTCATACTTGACCATCTGGAACATTTCAGCGTTGAATTGCTGAGGGAACATTTTAACACAACAATGATAAAGCAACTAAATGAAGAGGTGAAAACCAACATCAACTTTACCGAAGACTCAGAAGAATTTCAACTGGTTGACAGATATCTCAAAAATCCACCATCATACTCAACAGTTGGGAGGTGGGTCGGATACCTTGGTTTCAAACGAGAGGTGTCAAAGAAATGCTACTACGTTGATGGCCATGAGTATGCCGAACAGATAGAGCATCGGTCTCGGTTAACAGACGAATATCTATCAGTGCTTGAACCACGATCTCATCGATGGGTTCATTTGTCACAGACCGAATTTGACGATTTGAAAACAGCGCTCGAAGATGACAAAGATGGCGAGAAGGCGAAGGACATGTTAGACCTTCCGCACAAGAGAATTGAAACGCTGAAGAAGGTTTTGAAATGTCATCGTGCTGCTATTGACTTTGACAAATCTTTCATTATGAAAACTGTCTACGCAAAAGACTTTGATTTCAAGAATGATTTGCTCAAGAAGGAAGAGAAGCTCAACTTTAGTCTCAGAGTAAAACGAGAGAATACGAAGGTGGAAGCGACGGCAAAGAAGAATTAAACATAGGACAATGTTCATTTATGTCTCTTGGTGGAATATGGCATACGAGGCATTATTTACCATGGTCCGGTTGTTGTTCGCAATTGAGAAAGACGGAGGTAGAGTAGCTCCCCAGTTAAGGGGCTTTCAGTACGTTTGTACGTAGGAATAAAAATTCTGCGATTATCCGCCAAGATTTGCTAACAGCTGTATTGCGGAAGGATTACCTTTCACCAATAGCTTGGTCGACCCAAGGGTGGCATTATCTTGAAGCGCTCTGTGCAGAGGAAGGCGTCCATTGCCGCCAGGCGTTGTCATCAGATGGCGGTCTTTGGCTTGGTGAGCATATAATTGTTGACTACTGATGAAATCTTTCATTTGTCGGTGTATGTGCGGATTCAAAATATGGAACGTAAAGCGAATGAAGTCTTCAATCGCTTCTGGGTGTGCATCGTAAATTGCCTTGATCATTTGGATACCAGCCATTACATTTGAATCATTATAATCCAACGAATAAGCAAAACGAAGCAGAGATTCTCCGTGCCACCTCTGCTGAAGCTTCACATTTGGATCACATTCCAGCAGGTATTCTACGATTTCCACGGCGCCTTCTGGGTTAGATCGTCTGCACAGGCTTGAAATTGCTAGGTGAATTGGATATTCGCCCATTGTTATTGTATGATTGATGGCATCGGGGTAAAGTTTGTACAAGTATTCAACCGTGGCAACAGGGCAGTGTTCACACGCAACATGGAGAGGTAGGCAACCGTCGTAATCACTCATTCGCACGGATCCAGGATACGCTGTGATTAACACCTGGCAAAACTCAGGAGATTTTGCCCTATAAGCAGCAATGTGAATTGGAAGAAAGCCGTCTCTATAGCCGTCTCTGGCAAATTGGCGGACTGCTTGAGGATGCTTCTCAATGAGTAGCACTGCAATTTGTACAGCAACAGTTTCGTTGATCTCTCTGTTGGCACATAAGTAGTGCAAAGGTATCCAACCGTCACATGTTACACCGCGAGCAGAATTGGGAGCTTTTTCAATGAGGAGCTGTATAATCCCCAATGTCATACTTTTGTTTAAGCATGCAATATGGAGCGGTGTGCTCCCATCGTAAAGAAAAAGACTTGGAGCAGCAGGAAAAGATTCGAGAAGGCATCGAATTATTCCCTCGGTGACTCTTTCATTTTGGCATGCACGAAAAAATGCACCATAATAACATTGCGTGATGGAATAATTGGAGTATAATTTACCAGCAAATCCATGTCGCTCAAATAATTTGCGTAGGCCTTCTTCCGAAAGCAAGTCCGAACCGCAATATGAGAGCAGCAATTCAGCTGATTGTCTGTCGTTATTGTCGCTCTCGCTCATGGTTGACATAGACCATCAACAGCGAACTTCATGATTTATGATGTCAACGCGAAAAGAAAAGTGCTGAATGAAAAGCTGCGCTCTGCGCTAAAGAAGTACTATCTTCGCGGACTCCTGAGAACCAATCAGACGTAGGAATTGGTTACCCTATGAGTAAGTCGGTCGCAACGGTACAGACGGAAAACGCCCACGCGTCTTTTTGATCTTGGATGTTGGATCTTTTTGCCTTCTGCGCTTCTTGCTTGCTGGTTGCGTTGCTGATGGTTGCTGATGGCTGTGCAGCTGTTCTTCTTGGTAGAGTGTGAAATGAAAATTAGATTGATCATACCATACCATACTTATCATGCAGAAGAACATTTTTTTGTAATGGTCTTCACGTTACTACAACCAACCATGGAAATAACAAACGAGGTCCTCGATCAAATTGCAGCTCGGTTCAAGGCTGGCGTCACTATCAAAGATCGCACCTACCGCCTCTCTAAGTATCCTTCTTGCTTTGTCGGTAAAGAGGCCGTCGACTTCATGATCAACGAGGGTCTAGCAGCATCACGTGAAGAGGCGGTCCAGCTCGGTCAATGTATCATGACAGAACTGGGTGTATTTGAACACGTCACAAGAGATCATGTGTTTGCTGATGAATATCTGTTCTATCATTTTGTCGATCGAGGCGATGTAGCACAGAATCCAACAACCAGAAAGAGATTCGATTGGGCAGATTATCTCGCCCCGACTACTTCAGTAAGCAAGAACCTACAACCTGATCTACCCCTTCCTGACCTTGAGTCGGTACCAACAACCGATGCTCATGTAGCGACAAATGTTTGGCCTTTGGATGAGCACAATCAAAAGTTGCTCAACAACGTGCATCCAACCAATTGGGTAGATCCCCAAGCAAAGAACAATAAATATGATTTGGTAGTAATTGGTGCCGGTGCTGCAGGCTTGGTCACATCTGCAGGAGCCGCTGGGGTGGGGGCAAAAGTAGCATTGATTGAAGAAGGCTTACTTGGTGGAGATTGCCTGAATGTTGGTTGCGTACCTTCAAAGGCCCTCATCCATGCTGCTTCGCTTGCACATTCTCTCAAGAATACGGAGCATCTTGCCGATTCTGGAATATCCATCAATGGTAATGTAGAGATTGATTTCGTCAAGATTATGGAGAGGGTTCGAAGAATTCGTAGTGAAATTAGCCCGAATGATTCTGCAGATAGGTTCACAAAGCTGGGCGTTGAAGTCTTTTTGGGTAGAGGAAAGTTTGTTGATGGCAACAGTGTTGAAGTAAATGGGAAAGTGCTACACTTCAACAAAGCAGTGATTGCATCGGGGGGGTATCCTTCGATAATTCCAATGCCTGGACTCAAGGAACTGCACTATCTCAATATGAATCCTGGCGATGAGCCACGTCCCTATGTAATGACAAACGAGACGTTTTTCAACATGACGAAGCAGCCGAAGAAATTGGTCGTTATTGGACCTGGTGTGATTGGAATGGAAATGGCTCAGTCCATGCAACGGCTAGGGACACAAGTAACTGTCTTGGGGAGATCTGGTAGAGTGTTACCGAAGGAGGATGAAGACCATGCGTCTATAGTGCAAAACCAACTGGAAAAAGACGGAGTTGAGTTTAGGCTCAGTGTCGCTGAATATATTTCTGCCGAACTCACCGGCACCATTGTTGACGGGTTGCCCGAAATAGCCTTCAAAATCAGAGAAAAGGGAATTGAGTCAATTACCGAGTTGGTTGTTGATGCGATCCTGATTGCTTCCGGTCGTCGTCCCAACGTTTCTGGTATGGATTTGGACAATGCTGGGGTCGAGTATGATGTCCGACAAGGAATCCTAGTAAATGACAAACTCCAGACGACAAATACAAAGATTTACTCAGCTGGAGATTGTTGTTCTACGCCTTTCAAATTTACGCACGCGGCTGATTTCATGGCCAGAGCCGTTATCCGAAACGCCTTGTTCTTTGGCAAAGAAAAGATGAGCAACCTGCTCATTCCGTATGCAACCTACACTGAACCCGAGATTGCTTCAGTTGGTCTTTACGGGAAGGATTGTGAAGCCAAAGGGATCATGTATGCGACGTACGAAAAACATTTTAGCGACAATGACCGTGCCATTTGTGAAGGCGACAATGTAGGTATGGTTCGAATCAGAGTCGAAGAGAAATCAGGCAAGATTTTAGGTGCTACAATCATTGGTAAGAATGCTGGAAATCTCATTTCGGAGATTACTCTTGCCATGCAATCAAATGTTTCGCTTGGGAGTATTGCCACTGTCATTCATCCATATCCGACCTACGCTGAAGCAATTCGGCAGTCTGGTGACCTTTACAACAAAACAAAGTTGACTCCAACTGCCAAAACACTCCTAAGGGGTATCATCAAGGTTCAACGCTTCTAATCTTGCTTGCTCGTGTTTTGGAGGTTGAAAACGAATGAGTGGGCTTGGGCAAGAACTAAACGTCAAGAGATGTAGGAGTAATAATTAATTTTGTGTTCTAGGAGTAACTGCTTTCCCAGCGAATTGTATAATATGCAAATCATTTGCACAGCAATCTTTACACATCTCGAATATAAGAGAATTACATGGCATCAATCATAAACTGAAAATCTCCAGAAAGCACCCGTTTCGTACAAACCTTCACATCATCTTCCCCACTCTTGGCACGCAATCCATCATTCGGGAGCGAGCGAAGCGAGCGACCTTACTTCTCTCTATAATCAATATATGAACCAATATCAGATAAAGTGGTATTACTATATGCTTCTTGTCAGCATTCCGTGCCGATACTGACATATCATCATACTTCTCCAGAAGTAGCGCTACAGTTTCGTACTTTGCACCACGGCATGCACGATGAAGGGCTGTGTTTCTTCCTCGGTCCTCAACGAAAAGAGTTGTTGTGTCAAGCCCGACAAGATACTTCACGACGTTCGCAGAATCGTGATGCTCGCATGCGATGTGCAAAGGTATCATGCCGTTGACATCGGAAGTTCTTATTGCGGAAGGATTACCTTTCACCAATAGCTTGGTCGACCCAAGGGTGGCATTATCTTGAAGCGCTCTGTGCAGAGGAAGGCGTCCATTGCCGCCAGGCGTTGTCATCAGATGGCGGTCTTTGGCTTGGTGAGCATATAATTGTTGACTACTGATGAAATCTTTCATTTGTCGGTGTATGTGCGGATTCAAAATATGGAACGTAAAGCGAATGAAGTCTTCAATCGCTTCTGGGTGTGCATCGTAAATTGCCTTGATCATTTGGATACCAGCCATTACATTTGAATCATTATAATCCAACGAATAAGCAAAACGAAGCAGAGATTCTCCGTGCCACCTCTGCTGAAGCTTCACATTTGGATCACATTCCAGCAGGTATTCTACGATTTCCACGGCGCCTTCTGGGTTAGATCGTCTGCACAGGCTTGAAATTGCTAGGTGAATTGGATATTCGCCCATTGTTATTGTATGATTGATGGCATCGGGGTAAAGTTTGTACAAGTATTCAACCGTGGCAACAGGGCAGTGTTCACACGCAACATGGAGAGGTAGGCAACCGTCGTAATCACTCATTCGCACGGATCCAGGATACGCTGTGATTAACACCTGGCAAAACTCAGGAGATTTTGCCCTATAAGCAGCAATGTGAATTGGAAGAAAGCCGTCTATAGCCGTCTCTGGCAAATTGGCGGACTGCTTGAGGATGCTTCTCAATGAGTAGCACTGCAATTTGTACAGCAACAGTTTCGTTGATCTCTCTGTTGGCACATAAGTAGTGCAAAGGTATCCAACCGTCACATGTTACACCGCGAGCAGAATTGGGAGCTTTTTCAATGAGGAGCTGTATAATCCCCAATGTCATACTTTTGTTTAAGCATGCAATATGGAGCGGTGTGCTCCCATCGTAAAGAAAAAGACTTGGAGCAGCAGGAAAAGATGCGAAAGCAAGTCCGAACCGCAATATGAGAGCAGCAATTCAGCTGATTGTCTGTCGTTATTGTCGCTCTCGCTCATGGTTGACATAGACCATCAACAGCGAACTTCATGATTTATGATGTCAACGCGAAAAGAAAAGTGCTGAATGAAAAGCTGCGCTCTGCGCTAAAGAAGTACTATCTTCGCGGACTCCTGAGAACCAATCAGACGTAGGAATTGGTTACCCTATGAGTAAGTCGGTCGCAACGGTACAGACGGAAAACGCCCACGCGTCTTTTTGATCTTGGATGTTGGATCTTTTTGCCTTCTGCGCTTCTTGCTTGCTGGTTGCGTTGCTGATGGTTGCTGATGGCTGGGCAGCTGTTCTTCTTGGTAGAGTGTGAAAGAAAATTAGATTGATCATACCATACCATACTTATCATGCAGAAGAACATTTTTTTGTAATGGTCTTCACGTTACTACAACCAACCATGGAAATAACAAACGAGGTCCTCGATCAAATTGCAGCTCGGTTCAAGGCTGGCGTCACTATCAAAGATCGCACCTACCGCCTCTCTAAGTATCCTTCTTGCTTTGTCGGTAAAGAGGCCGTCGACTTCATGATCAAAGAGGGTCTAGCAGCATCACGTGAAGAGGCGGTCCAGCTCGGTCAATGTATCATGACAGAACTGGGTGTATTTGAACACGTCACAAGAGATCATGTGTTTGCTGATGAATATCTGTTCTATCATTTTGTCGATCGAGGCGATGTAGCACAGAATCCAACAACCAGAAAGAGATTCGATTGGGCAGATTATCTCGCCCCGACTACTTCAGTAAGCAAGAACCTACAACCTGATCTACCCCTTCCTGACTTTGAGTCGGTACCAACAACCGATGCTCATGTAGCGACAAATGTTTGGCCTTTGGATGAACACAATCAAAAGTTGCTCAACAACGTGCATCCAACCAATTGGGTAGATCCCCAAGCAAAGAACAATAAGTATGATTTGGTAGTAATTGGTGCCGGTGCTGCAGGCTTGGTCACATCTGCAGGAGCCGCTGGGGTGGGGGCAAAAGTAGCATTGATTGAAGAAGGCTTACTTGGTGGAGATTGCCTGAATGTTGGTTGCGTACCTTCAAAGGCCCTCATCCATGCTGCTTCGCTTGCACATTCTCTCAAGAATACGGAGCATCTTGCCGATTCTGGAATATCCATCAATGGTAATGTACAGATTGATTTCCTCAAGATTATGGAGAGGGTTAGAAGAATTCGTAGTGAAATTAGCCCGAATGATTCTGCAGATAGGTTCACGAAGCTGGGCGTTGAAGTCTTTTTGGGTAGAGGAAAGTTTGTTGATGGCAACAGTGTTGAAGTGAATGGGAAAGTGTTGCACTTTAACAAAGCAGTGATTGCATCTGGGGGGTATCCCTCGATAATTCCAATGCCTGGACTCAAGGAACTGCACTATCTCAACATGAATCCTGGCGATGAGCCACGTCCGTATGTAATGACAAACGAGACATTTTTCAACATGACAAAGCAGCCGAAGAAATTGGTCGTTATTGGACCTGGTGTGATTGGAATGGAAATGGCTCAGTCCATGCAACGGCTAGGGACACAAGTAACTGTCTTGGGGAGATCTGGTAGAGTGTTACCGAAGGAGGATGAAGACCATGCGTCTATAGTGCAAAACCAACTGGAAAAAGACGGAGTTGAGTTTAGGCTCAGTGTCACTGAATACATTTCTGCCGAGCTCACCGGCACCATTGTTGATGGGTTGCCCGAAATAGCCTTCAAAATCAAAGAAAAGGGAAGTGAGTCAATTACCGAGTTGGTTGTTGATGCGATCCTGATTGCTTCCGGTCGTCGTCCCAACGTTTCTGGTATGGATTTGGACAATGCTGGGGTCGAGTATGATGTCCGACAAGGAATCTTAGTAAATGACAAACTCCAGACGACAAATACAAAGATTTACTCAGCTGGAGATTGTTGTTCTACGCCTTTCAAATTTACGCACGCGGCTGATTTCATGGCCAGAGCCGTTATCCGAAACGCCTTGTTCTTTGGCAAAGAAAAGATGAGTAACCTGCTCATTCCGTATGCAACCTACACTGAACCCGAGATTGCTTCAGTTGGTCTTTACGGGAAGGATTGTGAAGCCAAAGGGATCACGTATGCGACGTATGAAAAACATTTTAGCGACAATGACCGTGCCATTTGTGAAGGCGACAAAGTAGGTATGGTTCGAATCAGAGTCGAAGAGAAATCAGGCAAGATTTTGGGTGCTACAATCATTGGTAAGAATGCTGGTAATCTCATTTCGGAGATTACTCTTGCCATGCAATCAAATGTTTCGCTTGGGAGTATCGCCACTGTCATTCATCCATATCCGACCTATGCTGAAGCAATTCGGCAGTCTGGTGACCTTTACAACAAAACAAAGTTGACTCCAACTGCCAAAACACTCCTAAGGGGTATCATCAAGGTTCAACGCTTCTAATCTTGCTTGCTCGTGTTTTGGAGGTTGAAAACGAATGAGTGGGCTTGGGCAAGAACTAAACGTCAAGAGATGTAGGAATAATAATTAATTTTGTGTTTTAGGAGTAACTGCTTTCCCAGCGAATTGTATTATATGCAAATCATTTGCACAGCAATCTTTACACATCTCGAATATAAGAGAATTACATGGCATCAATCATAAACTGAAAATCTCCAGAAAGCACCCGTTTCGTACAAACCTTCACATCATCTTCCCCACTCTTGGCACGCAATCCATCATTCCGACATCCAGCCATAGCCCTACGTTTCTTCGATGCATCACTCTCTTCAATTCCCTCCTTTAAATCTAAATTACCCGCTCCCTGTGCAGCTAAAAAGACATCTTCTGTTCCCATGGCTTGTGCTTTTTCGAGTCGTTTCTTCCATGTCGTTTGCCAGTCCTCATCTGTGACTTCATCATATTCACCTGTTTCTTCGTTTAGTATGTATCTTGCAGTGGCTATTTGAGGTATTGTGAGTACTGCAGCTGTGGCGAATGTGTTGAGGAAGGATCTACGTGAAGAGTTTTCTGCAACAGTATTTGATGCTAGCTTTGAGGATGAGGAAGGTGCGGTTCCAAAGCCTTGTACTGATGACAGTAGGCTCAGTGCGATGATGCACAGTGAAAGAGGAGAGATAGACGATCGCATCGTTGAAGAATGTTATTTGATTGCTCTGTCTGTGATCATAGCATAAGAGGAAAGTAGGTCGAAGAAGCAACAATCATCGAGGCAAGAGCAACCAAAGCAAAGGGAAGGGCGACACGATGTTGTTGTGAAGAGTGAAGAGTTGAAGTAGGTACGTCAGCACAGCTGATCGGGGCTATCCGATTATAATCAATTAGAGGCAGCTCTTTTTTCAATTTGTTGACGCTGATTCATTCAATCATCATCGCGACAACCTGCGACAACGCTGTGCAATGGTACTCTGCATCTCCGTGGCCTACTCTCATACTTCTTGTTCTCTTAGACTAAATAAACGACGCAACAATCCAAAATGGTAGCCAAGACGACAACACTCCTCAGCCTCTTAATGGCGTCCAGCACATCCGCTTTCGCACCTCAAATGATGCAAAACAACTCACCAAGCTGCAGCACACAACTCTCCGCCACAAAGAACAATAACAACAACAATGAATCTTCTGCCCAATTAGCCGCAGCCACAATCGCCATCGCCTCCTCCCTCCTCCTCTCCCCACTCTCCGCCAACGCCGACGGACAAACCAAGGAATTCAAACTCCCACCAATCGACAAGGCCGATAAGTCCAGATGTGTCCTCAACTCCAGTAAGATGGGCCAAGCCAACGCAGCACGCGACAAGCTATACGACTTACGTGAATGTCCTCTCTCCGGAGTACAGGGCAACGAATTTGATCTTAGTGGAGTTATCATGACCGATACGGATGTCTCCAAGGCCAACTTTCGTGATGCACAATTCTCCAAGGGATATTTGAGAAATAGTAATTTTGACGGGGCCGACTTTACGAATGCTATTGTCGACCGTGCCACTTTCAAGGGCAGTTCGTTGAAGGGGACGATATTTACCAATGCTGTTTTGACGGCGACTAGTTTCGAGGGGGCGGATGTGGAAAACGCGGATTTTACGGATGCGTATATCGGAGATTACGACATTAGGAACTTGTGTAAGAACCCTACTTTGAAGGGGGAGAATCCGACTACTGGGGCGGATACTCGTCTTTCTGCCAATTGTAAACTCAATTAGAAGGAAGGGTGTTTGTGAGAGAGAGAGAGATGTATGACGTGCACATGTAGGGGTTTTGATATGTACATGCAATTAAAACAACCAATTATCTACACAACCTAATGAAGTCTTCTTCTTGTGAATACCACCTTCATTTTTTCTTTGGAATCAATTGCTTCAGAATGTCATTCACCCCATCTATTGTCAGCTTGGCTGCCTCCAATCTTTGAAGTATGCTTGTCATCTTCAACAGATCACTTCGAGATGGACTTTCTGCTCCAGAGATTGAGAGTCCGTCGAGCAACATCCAAATCACGTAAGAGAGTCGATGAGCTCGCCGAAGGGTAGAATACTTGGATGAAGTCGCTGAAATTCGATCCACACGAACAAATGGACTTTTGAACGAAGTACCAATGTTACCTCCAGAATTCTCCATTGATGCAGCAGCACCCTCCAGCAAGAAATCCTTGGGCCAATCGTTTCGCTTGGGCAGAAGCCCCATCAGTTGACTTGGCATGGGCACAGTAGCTGGACTAACCATGGTAAGGAGCCGAAGCATAGTGTCCAAACTACGCCATAGATGATATTCCATCATTTGAACTGCCTCCACCGACGTGGACGAAGGAGTGGACGACATAGAGGACGATGGTTCTGGAAGAAACAGCGATGAAGAATCTTCAGTTTCAGAAAACAAATCCTCCTCGGAGGAAGGTGTTTGCGCCCTTGCCAAATTTTTCCAGTATGCTTCGAGAGATCGAGTAGTCACTGATTCTGCATCGTCCAATGAGCCGTATGAGAATTTATCATAGTTCATCAGCTGTACTACGCTCATGTAAGCATCTGCTTTTTCTCGCTCTTGTTTCCGAATAGCATCCTTGATTTTTCTGGTAGCATTGCTGTCAGTTGATTTTGCCTTCAAAGCATCTATATTGTTTGGACGCTTGGGTTTCTCTTCTAGAAATATTGGGAGGCATTCAAATTGTCGACAACGCAATGAGTCTGCCACTGCTGCTGCTCTTGCGGCTCCGCTTACGGCAGATGGACTTGAAGAGAGTGGATTGTTCTCACCAACGTTATTGCTAGTGTCATGACTTGAAAGAATCGAAGCACTCGACATGAGCGCCTTGTCAAAATACATCTTCATCAACTCATCATCCGGTGCAAGTTGCACATCGGTGCACAGATATGGATGTTTGGATGACACATTGTGAATACGAATCTTGTCAATAGCCTGAACTGCCAGAACAATTCGTCCATCTTCATCGTGGAATCGACGATCTGTAATGCGGAAGAGTGTCCCATAAAGACCTTGAGCGCGTTTTAATTCGTATTGGATATCGTTGTATGCTTCTGTGTTGTCAATGTTTGGAATGTCGTCTTGTGTCGATGATTCTGATGCACTAGTAGAAGTGGCGGATGACGTTGAATCCGGTAGAAACACATGTGCAAAATACCATGGAGCCGGGCCAGATAGAATAGAATGGAACATGTGACAGTGCTGTGGATTATGAATGTTCCATACGAATTGATAACCGGGTAGTATTGCCGCACTATCGGCACTTTGAATTCCGTCATAGGATGTGATTGTCGGTAGGTTCCATAAAGATGTGTGTCCGTAGGATAGAGTATTGGCACAGGGTTTGGACTGAACAGGAGACGACGTTACCGCAACTGATGACGAAGAGGCAGAAGAATTCGGCTCCTTGTAATACACCTTTTGCAATTCTCGCACCATCTCCATCCTTCTTGCACGATCATGATCACTCTCTAGTTCCGAGAAGGGAGCTGCGTCCTCGTTGTAATTCTTTGGTGGTGCAACATTTTCCTTCCTATTTGGCTCGTTTTCAAATATATCATCGAAGAGAGAATCATGGAGTTCTGAAGAAGATCTGTGAAGAGCTGCTGTGCTTTTGAAGTGAGGTATGGAAGCAAAACCAGATGCTTCTTCGCTGTGGAGAAAAGCTAATAGCAAGCATAAAGACTTCTTCATTGTTTTCCTTCTTCTCTGCACAAATAATGAATGATGCTCAACTGCTCTTGCTCTTCGTAGAAGTGCACATCATTGTAATGCAGAATCACCTTCAAACCGAACAATAGAACAATAGTACGCAGCAGCTCGACCGGACGCGGGACAGAGGAGGTGGGGACGGACCCTTTTTTCCGGGAACCGTTCGTTTGGCTTGATCAGTCCTATGAAGAAGATCTCGTCTATCTCTCCAGAGCCGCCCCCACCCTATTCAGCTATCTAACTTCCGCAGATGGCGATACATCTCCAGCCTTCTATTACATTGTTTCCACACCTCCCATCATGCTATTGGTAAAACTCCTCAGTCCTAATGCCACTATGCCAACTCGCTGGTCACCCGAATCTGCTGGGTTTGATTTATGTGCAGCGGAGCCTAAAGTCGTACCTGCTGGGGGGATGGCAGTTATTAAAACTGACTTGAGTGTTGCCTGTCCAGAGGGAACTTATGCCCGTATCGCTCCAAGGAGGCAAGTCCGACAATGCTCGATATTGTGTGCTATGTTATCATGCATTCATATTAATTCCTGCGTTTTGTTCTGTTGTGTATTATGTAGTGGTGTTGCTGTTAAGAGAATGATCGGCTGTGGTGCTGGAGTTGTCGATGCTGACTGTAAGCTAAAATTGAAGTACAAATTAACAGCCTCGCTTATTTCATTGTAACCCATCTCAAAATTTCATATTCATATATTTTTTAAACAGATCGAGGAAATGTAGGTGTGGTTCTCTTCAATTTCGGTCATGAGGATTTTCATGTTTACATTGGAGATCGCATTGCCCAATTAATCCTCGAAAGAATTTCAATGGTTCATGCAGTGCAGGTTGACGAATTGACAGAGACACAACGTGGTGTTGGTGGATTTGGATCGACATCTGCACCCAGCAGCAGAAGAGACAAAAGTGATTTACCTCCGTGATAGATTACGAAGAGAGAACTCTCACTGTGAAATTGTTGGATTTATTGCGTGCGTCTTTCCCCATGTCATCTATCAAAGCCATTGCAAAATATTGTTCGGGTTAAACATGTGTCGCCCTCTCTCGCGGATCAACTAACGCCAGGGGTGCATTCCGTCCAACCAACACTGCCACGGCCACGGCTCCAGCACCAAATATACATATATATAATTTATAATATCATTCGTGTTACATAGATGTGGCACATTTTGGATAGGTAAATGGCATTAATACATAGTTACTTCTAGCTTGTGCAGCTTCTCTCAGATGTCTTGCTTGTTTTGGTATTCAATCAAAGTGGCAGTCATTGCAAAATATTGTGTAGGTTAAACTATTTAGTGTTGTTGATCGCCTTCTATTCGTGTTACATAGATGTGGCACATTTTGGATAGGTAAATGGCATTAATACATAGTTACTTCTAGCTTGTGCAGCTTCTCTCAGATGTCTTGCTTGTTTTGGTATTCAATCAAAGTGGCAGTCAGTTTCGAAACTTGTGTCTTCAATTTTTTAGCTTCTCTGACAAGCTTCAATGAGGATGCTTCAGGTCTACCTTTTCGGAAGTAGCACGTGTACGAGTCTCCATTCGACCAAGTTAGGCAGCCCCATCCGTGTTCGAATCCATCGCGGAACAATCCCGTGTATTTTACATCGCTCTTGAACTCGTAAACGCCCCATCCGTGTGGAATGAAACGGTGCTTTGCCATGCCCTTTCCTTTTCCTCTGCTGTTGCGCAACTTCGTCTTACGAACAGAACCGCTGTATAGTCCACCAGAATAATGAATCTTCATTTTGAAGTTAAGTGAAATAATACCGACAGATGTTGATGACGATGCAGCCAATGATGTCTTCTTTGAGAACAAAGCAAATCGGATTTATGAGCCAAGCTCGGATCGGCCAACCCCAAATCAAAGCAAGCAGCATATTATTCAATAGTAGTCCTAAGGTAGGGTTCTCACCCTTTGTTTTGATTCTGGGGTCTGCTACCTTTTACAAGATGTACAGGGCGGAAGTGGTGTGAACTTTTTTCAAATTGAGTTTTTGGGACTCAGTACCATCAAACCTGAGTCCACGATTAACTTCAATTTCAAATCTACCTTGGACGGAATTGGTATGAACTTTTTTCAAATTGAGTTTTTGGGACTTACATCCTTTCCTCCTTCTTCCTACATAACGTATGTAGCTAACTCGTAACTCGAGCCTGGTTTGTACGCATATTTTTTTAAGTTGCTTGTTTGTACTCTATTTTTTAAGCTGCTTATTTCTAATTCATGGACGTAGGAATTAGTAGTCGATTTTAAAAAAGCGCAACTCTTCCGCCCACGGACAGATTCTGTTTTTCCGAGTAGCTCTAGCCATACTAAGTAAGTATAACTTACCTACATGTACGCTAACGCTTTACATGGTTAGTAGAGTTAGTCTTTACTTTTTAGCTCTCCCTTAGTATGTCCGGTCGAATTGCATGTGGTTCGGCTATGGCATCATTGTCGATGTAATCAGGATTTCGATGATGTCTTCAAATTCTCAATTCTCAGGAATTCTCATCAAAGATTCTCGATTCTCATTCTCGCCTGTGTTGTAAAACATTGATATCTAAAAATTCAGCGACGTGGGGAGCTTGGGATCCACTAGCATTCTACGGATTTTGATCGGGGTTTTCACCATATTGTTTAAGGTATTCCGCATATTCCTAGAAAGACGTCGGAATCACCAGAATAGAAGTCCTTAGATCGCACAGCAAACACCCACAACATGCAACAGCAACAACTTCCATGACTTTTCCGGCGGCTGGGCGGCTGGCTGTGGTTGTTGTTGGTGATAAATTGTGAGATAGTGCAGTGTTGTTACTTGTGTTCCACCCCGGGAGTCGGTGCTATTGATAATCAAAGGAGAGCCACACGTGTGTATTTCAATAGCTCATTGCTCATAGGTGAATTTATGATGAGTGCAAATAATATTAGTGAGCGAGATACCAAAGACACGATAATGTTGCATTGTGCATCTTGTGGCACCGCAGAAGTAGATGACATCAAATTGAAGACATGTACTGCATGCAAATCTGTTCGGTATTGCAGTGTTACATGCCAACGTAATCATCGACCAAAACACAAAAAAGCATGTAAGAAGCGAGCGGCTGAATTGCGTGATGAGCTCTTGTTTCGGCAGCCGGAAGGCACCCATCATGGCGATTGTCCCATTTGTTTCTTGCCGCTTGCACTTTGTCCAAGTAAATCTATGTACTATTCCTGCTGCAGCAAAATAGTCTGTAAAGGCTGTGATTACGCACATGAGTTGCACCAGATGAATGAGCGGCTGGAACGTACTTGTCCATTTTGTCGAAACGCCAAGGATAAAAGTGATCCCCAACAACTCTTGCAGAAGAGAGTTGAAAAAAATGACCCGAGTGCAATTTGTATGATGGGCATACGCTGCTACGAAGAAGGGAACTATGTGGAAGCATTTGAACATTATTCAAAGGCTGCGAAAATGGGTGATGCGATCGCGCATTATCAATTATTTGTCATGCATCGGGATGGGAACGGCATTGAGTCGGACAAGAAAAAGGAAGTATATCATTTGGAAGAAGCTGCCATTCGTGGTCATCCCAAAGCTAGGTTGGGTCTTGGACAGTTCGAGGGTTTGAATGGGAGAATGGAGAGAGGATTGAAGCACTTCATCATTGCTGCCAGCCTTGGAGATGACCAATCAATGCAGTTGCTGAAAAAGTGGCATACGAAGGACAATATCAATATTATGAGCGATGAACAGTTTGCCGCAGCTCTTGGTGCGCACCAGGCTGCCGTGGATGCAATGAAAAGTCCACAGAGGGATGCACTTGAAGCAAATTATTGCCCGGAGTAGAGGTTTTTCTACCGCTAGGAGGATGCGTTACATTATGCTACATGTTCTGATAATGTCTCCACAAAAGCTCTGGCTCCCTCCTGGCTACCGTGGATGCAACAACCCAGTCAATTCGATTGGCTGGCTCAGCCGCAGTATCGATCGAGAATCTGTTAGACTGTACAAGTCGTCTATCTACCATAGTTATGTAATCAATTCTCATTCATTCGATTGTATTGTAGCGATAAGCGATCGTCGTTGCTGTCAATACCGAGGAACATCGTTCTTTCTCCAGAGTAGAATATTCGTCATATTTATGTAAGTGCAAGTGGATGAAATTCCGGTGTAAAAGTTACACCGGGTACAAAAGGCCCTGTCAACGGGGTATACTTTTCCTCCAAGGTGTCCGCTCGTGGCCTGAAGACTGCCCACTCCAGACCACGCAAAGTTACAGCAATGAAACGAATGAGATTGTTGTCATGTAAAAATGTACATTATTTAATGTAGACCTACACAAGATTATCCTCTGCCTATTGCTGTTGTTTTGTGATCTCCAAAACTTTGGAATGCGCTCTTTCAGCCAGCGGTCAGCTTTGGCCATTGCCATTGCCGCCAGCTTGCCATCTTGGTCCAAGTCCGAACAGTTGAATGGGCGGCGATATCCATAATATTTCGTCTCGATATCGAGACAGGCAGCTCTTCTTACCGCATTCAAATCACTCCAAGCTTCCAGCCCGCTCGTCCCGCCCGTAGACACAAGCACAAGGCAACAATCGATGGGCCCACAGTGCTGGCATTGGCGACCATACTTCCGACGCCTTTCAAGTAGAATGAGTACCAAGTTCTTGCCAGTTGATCCCAATGTCGTAAAAATTATGACCGTAACATGACCGTAACATGACCGTAACATGACCGTAACATGACCGCAACATGACCGCAACTTCTTTGAAACTTCCTTGAAAGATCACACGCCACCATGGGGCCGCCGACCCTCCGCCGACCGCCGACCGTGCTCGACCGTGGCCGCTCTATATCTCTGCGGAAGCCATGAACCAACATTGGTAGTTCCTTGTGATCGTCCTACAGAGACAGAGATGCGCATGTTTGGCAACCTATTGAGGTGGTACGCAACAGGTGATAGGATAGCGCGCTGTCGAAAATGTTGTTCCTAGTGATCGTCCTACAGAGACAGAGACGCGCATGTTTGGCCACCTATTGAGGTGGTACGCAACAGGTGATAGGATAGCGCGCTGTCGAATTTTAACACAAGTCTTAAGTTGTTGGTCATGCATATAATAGTAACGGAGACACGCAGTATGGTGTGTCATTAGGTCGTTGTGCATCCACTGTTGCACTTCTTTAATCTCCAATCGTTCTCTTCTTGTTGTCAAATAGACCTGCGGCGCACCGGCTGGATGACACAATCTGCCGGGATGGTCGTCGCCTCTTTGTTTGTTGAGTATCTGAGAGTGAATTGGATGAGAGGAGCAAAGTGGTTTCATTACACTCTAGAGTCGATGACGACTCGGCTACAACTCAATGATGTGGCAGAATGCGGGTCGATCGGGCATAGATCAATGGATTTTTATCATGTCACCTGTTGCCACTTCTCAGGATGCCAGCGGCGAATAACGAAGAAAAAATGGTGTCCTGAGCTATCCAAGCTATGTACCATAAGCCGTCTACACAAGCCTTGGGAAGCTCCAGCACAAGTGCTATTTGCATGCTGCAGGTGTGGTCTTGGGAGAGACGTACCCCACACGTATCATAAAGTGATCTCAAGGCCGAACGTAGCAAATAGCAAATCTGTTGAGGCTGTTCTGAAGATGCAAAGGGCCAACGGCCAACCAAGAATCTACAATAACAGTGACCGTGGGTATGACATGATAACATTATACCAGATGGCAAGAAAACTGTCGTTTTTACTACTCCTAAAAAAGAGATTCGAATCGAATTGATTCACAAGGCAATAGGATCAAAGAAGGCACAACGAAAAAAGTCAAGCGGTCGTACTTATCAGTCATGTTAGGAAGGGAAGGGGCAAGGAAGGCAAGAAAGCCTTGCAAGAGAAGCTCTTACGGCAAGAGGCAGCACGGAAGAAGCCATAGTCAAAGTTAGATTTGACGTTTCTCAGATACATCATGAGCATATATATATAGAGCTGGAAAGATGAAATAAGAGCCAAAATAGTCAATTATCTTGTTATCATACATTAATAGGGGCACGCTACGAAACGAGGAATGGAAGATACGAAAGAGCAGTGAAGCATATGATCATTGCAGCTAGCCTTGGACTTGACGTGTCATTAAAACTGCTGAAGGGTTTTTACGGATATGGACAAGTCAGCAAAGAAGACTTTGCCGCTATTCTTAGAGCGCACCAGGCTGCCGTAGATGCGACAAAAAGTCCACAGAGGGAGGTAGCTGAAGCGGAGCTCGCCGCAGCTCTTGTAGATGCAACAAAAAATCCACAGAGGGAGCGAGGCTGCTAAAGCAAATTGGTAGAGTAGTAGAGGTGTATATTCACTGCTAGGAGGATGTGTTACGTTATGCTTGTATGTTCTGATGTTGTCTCCACGATTGAAGCAATTTGCTGTTCATTATTTGTATCCAAGGTCTGGCTCGTAACAAGTATATATTATTCATGTTACTTATACATGCGCCAAGCGAGGTCTACCATCCTCACATTTCAGAAGGTCGCACACATTGCTCCATAAAATTTTGAAACGACGATGGGTCAAATCCACCATCATTATTTCCACCCGCACCACCACCACCACCCATTAGATTCATGACATCCGTCGGGCCACGGAATGATGACAGTGGATCATATGTCAAATCTTTCATATCTTTTGTAACCACTCTCCATTCCGGCAATGATGCTGCAATCTCTGTATCTACATCTACTTCTCTCTCCACACTAGCTTGTCCAAACTTACTCAACTCTGCCCAATCAAACAACAAAGCATCCGTTCGTGTCCCCCAGACATTAAAATCGACTATCCAAGTCCGTTCCTGACTATCGACATAGACATCCATGACATACCTGTGCATCATTCCATTGGCAAATCGATGTTGGACATATGTCTCAAAGAAGGCATGTATAATTTCCATAGTGGGATGTACTCCCTCCTCCTCCTCCTCTTCTGGTGGTTGTTGAAGATGCTTGTAGAATTTGGTAGGGTGACGTTGTGAAATGGCAATTAATTGATGATTGTAAATAAAGCAGCGGAATTCCATGGAGGGGTGGAGGTTGCACCATTTTCGTAGGACTAGTTCGTAATTGAAGTCTGTTGGTGGCAAAGAAGAAGAGGAATCCTCATTCTCTGCTTGTGTTGTTGTTGCTGCTGTTGCTTGAGCTACACTTTCTTCTCCTTGCTCCTCTTCTTGTTGTTGTACATGAGCATCATTCAACCCCTCCTTCTCCTCCTTCTCTTCAGTAATATCCAACAACCCATCCCAAGCCCTCTCCAAATCAAACGTAACAAACTCACTACTCTTCAATAACAAATATACATCCCCCACAGTCGTACACTTTAACGTTCCACAATTCATCCATGTTGCATCCTTGGGTGATGACCAATTTAATTTGGGCATGAGTCCCTTCCCATTGTTCCCGAGGGATTGGAGTGTCGAGTGTATTTGGGATGTTAGGGTTGGAAAGTTGTATTGTTTGACTTGTTGTTGTTGGTGTTCGTTGCTTGAGTTACTTGAGTTGTCGTCGTCGTTGCTTGAGTTATCGTCGTTATTGTCATCACTATCATTCCATCCATCATCATCCTCATTATCCTCTTCGTTATTATGTGCATGCGCCTCATCCTTCATACAAGAACTAACCCGTCCAGCACAAAGCGGCAACCTCACCCCATCACTCAACAAATACTCTATAAACTCTTGTGGTAATGGTGTAATGATGTGTGATTCAATGGTGACATTCTTGCGTAATTTGAGTGATGTTGTGGTAGTGTTGCCATTATGGGGTAGGGAGGATTTGGAAATGTTGCGAAAGGTGGGATACCATTTGGAGAATTGACAGGAGTGGACTTCTGATTTGGTTGGTCGCGGTAATTGTAGTATTGATGGTGAGGTGTCGTCGTCTTGAGCTGTGGTGTCTTGCTGGGGCTGTTGGTGGTGGTGGTTACCTTGAGAGGTGTCCTCTTCTTGCTGCTGCTGTTGCGTCGTCATCGTCGTCATAATGTGGTTGATGGCAAAAAGTGTGATGGTGTGTGGATGGTTGACGTCGAAAAATACTTAAAAGGGCTATGAGTATTATAATTATCATACAGAAGCTCCTTTCCTTTTATCTCATCATGATGATTTCCTTTGACATCTGACATCTCACGCTGATTCACCGCGCTAGTAAATCGCGATTTTATTCTAGCTCCTATGTGCGTTATTTCTTACCTTAAGTTAGCTACCGTACCCTTACACAAGCTACCGTACATCAAAAAACCATCATGACCATCTATGACCATGGCATCCGACAGCGTAGACGCCGTCGCCTATATCTCAGCTAATACCACGTCCCTAATTAAGTTTGATAGATTAAATCGCTTCTATTAATATATAATAACAAGATTATTTGGTCAGTACATTAATAATTACGACGAGAGGCCGTTCGAATAGGGGGTCAAATGTTGTGATGATGCGTCGATTTTTGACCGCAAGGCAGTGCATCGAGAGACTTTGGGGGTGGCTGTGGCAATGATACTAAGTCGGTACATTCAAATAAATATATTATATCGATCAGCCAAGTGTCATCGCTGTAGAAATCCTCGAAAACCCTTTCAAGGACCGACATGGTGCAGGAATTCGGCGTCGTCACCTGTGTGCTGAAAATGCGCTCTAGCTCTCTCAATATTGCTTATGATCATGGAACTAATGGCCTAAATCGCTTGCTATGATGTTTATGAAGACAATAAGGCCGGTAGTTCCATGATGATCAGCACTTCCTAAGGTACTAGGGTACGCCGAATAATCACCATGGAGGTGGTGTTTTTGTGCGGTGGGTGTTGGGAATCAGAGTGAACAGGACAAGTGGGCCGGCAAGAAAGGCAAGAAGAAGCCCACGTATGCTGACGTTGTTTCTCGCAGCCAATCACAGTCACCTACATCAGCCCTGAAAACCAAGAACCAAGATCGATGAACTCACAATCGATAGTAAGGTATATAGCCTATTAGTATAAGAGAATAACCTATCGATAGTGTGTAATATAGATTGACGGATCTTGGTGGGCGCAAGGGTTGGGGTCATCTCCACCATTATCTCCAGGAGAAGCCATTTCTGCAACACTTACTATCGATTGCGATAGTTGCTTTTATGAGCGCTGAAGAATCGAAGTTTAGCCCTGCGGGGGCGTCGGCTGATGACGCCAGCAAGAATGCTGGTGCGGCCAACCAACAACGCAGTGGCAATAAGAACAAACAACAAAATAATGATGTCGCTTCCAATGCTGTATCGGTAACCGCCTCTTTAACATCAGCAGCAGCAGCATCAGGAGCTGTCACTCCAGGCAATGCCGGAGTTGAAGTTTTAAGCAACGAATCAATTGAATGCCCGGAACCCAATGCTCCAGAGAGTGATTGTGACGTTTACTGCAGCAATACTATGGAAGCGCTCCTCTTCGTTCAAACAAACAACAACGGCCACAATGAAAACTATCAGAGGAAGTTGAACACCACGCTAGTCATGGATTGCGGATCGTCTGTCGATCTTGTGAGTAATCCTGCCATCTTGAAAGAAATTTATGAATCGGATACGGAACTGACGATCAGATGCAATGCTGGAGTAAAAACAACACGATACCGAGGCAAGCTTCCCGGTCTGGGTTGGGTTTGGCTTCCCTCTGAAGTGGGATTATTCTGATTTTGCAGTTTATGCTGATTGTGTCAGGGTTTGTAGTGACAAAGTAGAATTATCTGTGACAAATTAGATTAACCCCTCTGTAAAAAGAATTGAATTTTGATGACTGAGGAAAATTCTTAAATCAGAACTAACCTTCATGGAGGAGAATTTATTTTGATGTGGCGAAAGGTTAATTTTGATCGACAATTTTTAATTCTGATCAATCGGTATTGGTCATTCTAGAATTTTGTCACACCAGACTCAACAGTCCCGACTACACACACGTGCATAGCAAATAAATCTAAGACCCACACAACGACGTTTTTTATGAGCGCGTACCATACATCAACAAGCATTTTTTCAAAAAATAACGACCATGACAGCCGGCCAACCCCCCCCCTATGCTACCTCCGGTACCGATGGTTTCATCACCCAAAGCGCCGGCAATATCCGCGTCGAGTCGTTATCAACCGATAATGGTCAAGGTTCAAACCGTCTCCTGCATTCATATTTGTTTTGGGCGCGTTGACACCATTCTTATTTTGAAATAACGAACTCTCCCACTACGCACAACATCTGCATGGACTCTGTGCTCGCCTACGTTGATACGCACCAATTACACCGACGACGAAACAATATTAATAGAACATGTCGCGTGATTTTTGACCAGCGCCGCAGATACGGCTCATCTATTATTTACAAAAATGATTTATTTATCTATCGGCACAACCCATGTATGCATCAAATGCCGGGAGGGGAAGTAACAACACCAGAAGGGCAGGGGCGGCCTAAAGTTCCTCCACCACCGATGTATTGACCCAAATGACTTCTGTATGGAGGTACGTCATGCTGTTTAATATATCTCATTTAATTTCAGCATGTACCTACTATGCAATTGTTCTCACCACTATTTTTTCGTATTCCCACTATTAACAGGCAGCAACAATATTATTCATTTAGCCAATCGACCACCTCTCGCTGTTCATTCAATTAGACGGGCTCACTTCCCGACTTTATTTCGATCATCTGTGATGATTATTCTATCAATCTCCAAGAGAAGCATCATTGTAACTAGCATCGACGTTGGGGGGGATGAAATTTTGCTGACATAGTGAGTTGGGAGTCCTCGACAACTAACGTGATTGTGTCTGATTAGAAACCGAATGTCTTTACAAAGAGGCCGAGGTCAGAATTGAGGGACTTTGCCGCACTGATCATTATTTCATCCCCCCCCTCTGACGTGCGCGATAACACAACTCGGGAGTCCTGGCGGTGTACCCCCGCCTCCTCACTGTGTTGTGCCGTTCATGTTGGAAGACGAAAATGCTAGTGACTTGTATATTCTCTTGGTAGATTTGGTAAATATGTTATTGCAGCAATTGATATAGAAGTTGGAGCATGTGATTTCAAACAAGGCGGCGTGTAGCATTGCTGCTTGTCCGTGAATGCGTGAGTGGGCCAAAGGATCTAGTCCGTGAAGTTGTCAATCTCATCCAATCAATCAATGAGAATGCTGAAACTTCGTGGCCTGTGTCAACACAATCTGATATTAAAGTAGAGCCCAACAAAGTGTCTGGGGTGGTGGAGGAGGAAGCAGAGAATGCATTTGGCTGTGGTGGATGCAATGATCTTGCTGTTGGAGGCACTTCGGCTCACACTCGCAACACTAACACTGCTGGCATAGAGCCCGCTGCTGTGTCTGGATTGGTGAAGGATGAAGCGGAGGGTGCAGTGGATGCAATGATATTCCTGTTCGAGGCACTTCGGATCACACATGATCTTCCTGTTGAAGGCACTTCGGCTCACACTCGCAACGCTGCTGGCATAGAGCCCGCTGCTGTGTCTGGGGAGGTGGAGGAGGAAGCAGAGGGTGCATCTGGCTCTGGTGGATGCAATGATTTTGCTGTTGGTGGCACTTCGGCTCACACTCGCAACTCTGCTGGCATAGAGCCCGACAAAGTGTCTGGGGTGGTGGAGGAGGAAGCAGAGGCAGAGGGTGCATTTGGCTGTGGTGGATGCAATGATTTTGCTGTTGGAAGCACTTCGGCTCACACTCGCAACGCTGCTGGCATAGAGCCCGACAAAGTGTCTGGGGTGGTGGAGGAGGAAGCAGAGGGTGCATTTGTCTCTGGTGGATGCAATGATCTTGCTGTTGGTGGCACTTCGGCTCACACTCACAACGCTGCTGGCATAGAGCCCGACAAAGTGTCTGGGGTGGTGGAGGAGGAAGCAGAGGCAGAGGGTTCATTTGGCTGTGGTGGATGCAATGATTTTGCTGTTGGAAGCACTTCGGCTCACACTCGCAACGCTGCTCTATTGGATTGCAATAGCACATGTCTCTACTGTGGAAGCGGATGCTCATGTGGAAGCAACAATTGTCGTTTAATTGGCTCTTGCCGTCGGATTCTCTTCGGAGGTGCTTTTGTTGAAGGAGCACGTTCCTGACAGTACCTCAAGTCTCATCCTCCTCACGTTGCCTTGGCTGTTGGCTTGCAATAGCACATGTCACTACTGTGGAAGTAGATGCCCATGTTGAAGCAATTGTCGTTTACATGGCTCAGTACCTCAAGTCTCGTCTCCCTCACTGGCTGATGATGGCATTCAATTGAAGTACACACCTCTACTGTGGAAGCCGATTGTTCAAATACATGTCATTACTCGTCTACTTGGCTCTTGCTGTTCGAGTCTCCTCAGTTGTATGGTGGTGGGAGCAGAAGCACTTCCCTTGCAGTACCTCAAGTTGCCTTGGCTGGTGGCTTGCGATAGCACATGTCTCTACTGTGGAAGCGGATGCTTATACTCGTCGACTTGGCTCTTGCTCTTCAGTCGTGCAATGGTGGGAGCAGCAGCACTCCCCTTGCATACTTCAAGTCTCATTCTTTGGCTGGTTGCTTTCGATGTCGCATGTCTCCACTGTGGAAGCGGATTGGGATTGTTCTTCGCGGACACATACCTCATACCTTGTCGGATTCCTCCAGGTATGCTTTTGTGGCAGTAGCACTTCCCTGACCGACAGTACCTCAAGCTCATCCTCCTATTTAGCAGACGACATTAAACTGAACACTCTGTCTGTTGGAGTCTCTTCAGTCCAATTGTTGTCAAGTGGGAGTTGCGCATCTCTGCCAGTACTTCAAGTTGAGCTGAGTGCATCTGACTCTTGGTTCGATTTCTAACATTCTCACTAACTACTTCCGTTTACGTTCTTCTTCATAGCTGAAACTGACAAACTGACATTATCTTGGCTTTACACAGGAATAAAGAGGCGAGTCTGTCGGTTGCATCATTTGCTAAAGTACTTCCTTTTATGACTTTCTTCTTTGTAGCTGAGTGCAACTGACATCCTCTTGGCTTGGTGCAGGAATATAGAGGTGAGACTTTGTGGCTGTCTCTTGTAAACTCTTTCTTCACATACAGATGCCATTCACTAACTATATCCACTTGTCACTGGCATCCTCTTGGGAGCCATCGGACTCTCTTGGGATCTTGCCAGGTGCTTTTGCTGAAGGAGAACGTCCCTGACAGTACCTCAAGTCTCATCCTCCTCACTGGCTGACGATGGCATTCAATTGAAGTACACACCTCTACTGTGGAAGCCGATTGTTCATCTCCAGATGTCATTACTCGTCTACTTGGCTCTTTCTGTTCGAGTCTCTTCAGTCGTGCATTGGTGGGAGCAGCAGCACTTCCCTTGCATACTTCAAGTCTCATTCTTTGGCTGGTTGCTTTCGATGTCGCATGTCTCCACTGTGGAAGTGGTGCGGACATGACAGTAGTACCTCAATTCTCATCGTTCTCTTTAGCTGAGGAGAGAGGTGCAGTTTTCATCGCAGATATCTTTACTCATCTACATGGCTCTTGTTGTTTGTACTGTGGTGGGAGTAGCAATTCCGAAGCAGAGAATCATCATAGATGCAATTAATCGTCTCATCGTTGGAGTCTCTTCAGTCCAATTGTTGTCAAAAGTGGGAGTTGCGCATCTCTGCCAGTACTTCAAGTTGAGCTGAGTGCATCTGACTCTTGGTTCGATACAGGAAGAAAGAGGTGAGTCATTGGTGCTGCATGTAGTAAATTTTTCATTTCTAATATCACTCACTAACTACTTCCGTTTATCACGTTCTTCTTCATAGCTGAAACTGACATTATCTTGGCTTGACACAGGAATAAAGAGGTGAGTCTTTCGCACTGCCTCTCATTGAAGATTCTTTCGCAACCAACATCATTTGCTAAAGTACTTCCTTTTATGACTTTCTTCTTTGTAGCTGAGTGCAACTGACATCCTCTTGGCTTGGTGCAGGAATATAGAGGTGAGACTTTGTCGCTGTCTCTTGTAAACTCTTTCTTCACATACAGATACCATTCACTAACTATTTCCACTTGTCACTGGCATCCTCTTGGCCTGAAGAAGGGGTAATAATAATTGCATGGTTGGCTTTGGTTGGTCCTGGGAATAAAGAGGTGAGTGTATGACGCAGCAGTACTAGGCTTTTTCACATAATTGTTGGCTAAACTTCTTTGCTGCTGCTGTAGAATATACAACTGAAATTATTTCAGCTTGTCATTGGAATTGTAAGGTAAGAGTATGAAGTTTTCATGTAATAGATTCTCTTGGAGATGACATCACAGTTATCCCGTGAGTTGTCATTTGGGGTGCATACTTGTTTTGGTGTATTTGTATGTGCGTCTTAAGTAGGTAGTAAGTAGTAATAAAGCTTTGTTACTTTTTGTGTCTTCTTTGCGATGATTCGAATGCAATTTAATTATGTGTCATGTAATTAATCATATGTGTCATACAATGCAATGTAATAAAACCAGAATTTAATTCTGATGATCAAAAAAAAAATTCTGATGTGTGACAGTCCGAATTCTGATGCGCGAAAGTTCAGATTTCGATACTGGATTTTCTTATTCTTTGACATCGGAATAATATCAGAATTTGAAGTTGACAAGATTTCTGATGAGCAAGATACAAAAACCCATAAAGGCATTATCCCACTTCAGAGGTCTTTATGGCGGAGTCGCTAACATTCTCTCTCTGAGCCGGATGAAGGAGAGATTTAGAGTTACCTATGATAGTGTCAGCGGGAACTCCTTTAATGTGATCAAGAAGGACGGGAGAGTGGTGCGGTTTACTGAGAGAACCAACCGTCTATACTGTTTTGATATGCACGACAGAACTGAAGAGAGCACCATCCTCATCACTACAGTGGAAGACAACAAACTGAAGTTCTCTGGGCAGGACGTTGCAAAAGCTGATCAGGCGAGAATACTACAACAGCGTCTTGGTCGGCCATCCACGGCTGATTTCATTCGTTTCATTCAAAACAAGTTAATCAAAAACTGCCCTGTGACTGCACAAGATGTCAGAAATGCGGAGATAATCTATGGCCCGGATTTGGGAAATCTAAAGGGCAAAACAACACGTGTTAAGCCACCTCCTATTCGTGTGCAACACATTGAAATACCTCGACACATTATGGAGCACTACAAGAATGTAACACTCTCCGTTGACATTATGAAGGTTACGGGGATTCCTTTCCTCATGACCATCTCCCAGCACATCAAATTTGGTACCGCTGGCAGACTTGCTACCATGAAAACGAGTCATATCATTGAACATTTTAAGAAAATCATCGGTCTATACATCGTGAGAGGATTCCGTGTGAGGATCATGCTTGCTGACAATCAATTTGAATCGATACGGGATGATATTGCTAACTTGCACGTCCAATTGCACATCGTTGCTAGGGACGAGCATGTTCCGGAAGTAGAGCGGTTCAACCGCACCATCAAGGAGAGAGTGAGAGCTAACTACAACATCCTTCCTTTCACTCACTATCCTCCAGTCTTGGTTGCCGAAATGGTGTTTGCTGCAGTGTTTTGGAGGAATATGTTCCCACTAAAAGGTGGAGTATCTCAAACTCAAAGTCCCGCTGAACTCATTGTGAATCGTTCTCTTGATGTTCATGCTCACTGCAAGGTTGGATTGGGAGACTACGTACAAACTCATGAAGAACATGACAATTCCATGGACAGTCGTACAATTGGAGCTATCGCTCTTCGGCCAGCAGATGGAGACAACTCGTATTACTTCTTGAATCTTTCCACTGGACGCCGCATTCACCGTCGCAGCTTCACACCTCTGCCCATGCCGCAGGGGGTTATTGACCAAGTTCACCGTTTGGCACGTAGGCAAAAAGCATCCAAAAATCTTACCTTCACTAACAATGCCGGTGAAGACCTGGACATCCTCTACGCTGACCTCGACCGTGATGAAGACGATCTACCACTTGATGAGGCGAACGCAGGAGTGAATGATGATGATGACGATGACAGCGATTATGAAGACAATGGCAGTGAAGGCACTGGAAATAGTATTGATGATGATGAAAGTGATGACGACAGCAACGATGGTAACTACTACAATGCTCTCAGAGAAGATGATGACGATGAAGAAGATGACGATGAAGCTGAAGATGACGTCGAGTATGAAGTGACTGCAGCAGAGGCAACAGAGGATGCCATGACAGAAGAAGAGATGCACAAGAATCCGAGGAAAATGCAGGAGTGAATGATGACAATGCAGAACCGGAGGAAAATGCAGGAGTGAATGATGATAATAATAATACACCTGACTCTGACGACGAGGAAATCCCAGGAGTGGGTGACGACGAGGAAATCCCAGGAGTGGGTGATCATCGCGACAGTGCAGATGAAGATGAAGATGGCCATGATGTTGAAGACGTTGAAGATGAAGCAGACAATGGTCATCTCGAAACTGAAGATGACGCGGATGCGGATGAAGAGCGTACGTACAACAGGATGAGCTTGCGCAACCAGCCAAGGAAGAACTATGATGTGTTTGCCATGGAAGGCAGCGAAATACCTGACGAGGATATTGAAATGGTAATGCTTACCCTCAATGATGACTGCGAGACAGGAGTGGAGGAAACAAAGCTTGATCCAGAGGAGTTTGAACTCGCACGGGTGACAGCTGAGTGTATGTTCCTGACGGGACACCTCGGCTGGAAGGAAGGCCTTGATAGTGACGACATGCCTCTAAGTGAATATGCGTTTATGATGGAAGAAGTCACACTCGTCACCGAGCAAATGAACTGGAAAAAGGGGCTCAAAGTATTTAAACAACAAGGCAAGGAGGACCTGGCAGAAGAAGCCATCACGAAGGAGCTACAGCAAATACACGACATGCAGGGTTTCCAGCCTAAACACTGGTATGAAATGACAAAAGAAGAGAGAGCAAATGCACTCAACTATCTCATGTACTTGAAAGAGAAAAGAAATGGGATTATCAAGGGACGTGGCTGTGCTGACGGTCGACCACAGAGATTATACACACGACAAAAATGGAGGCATCTTCCCCGACAGTGAGGCAAGCCTCAATCATGTTGACATGCATGATAGATGCATATGAAAAAAGAGCCGTTGCTACTGCAGATATTCCAGGTGCATTCCTACAGACAAAATGGCCAAAGGACAAAAAGGATGTGCATGTAATGTTGGACGGTGAAATGGCGATGCTACTGGCAAAAATCGATCCACCTACATATCAAGAGTTTGTGCACCACCGTCGAGGAGAGCCATACATCTACTGCAGGTTGAACGTCGCACTATATGGAACTCTTCTTGCGGCAGTGCTGTTCTGGAAGAAGCTCACTCGCTTCATGGTCGACAATGGTTTTGAAGTCAACCCGTATGACTGGTGCGTGGTGAATAAAATGATTGATGGGAAACAGTGCACCATCGTGTGGCATGTGGATGATCTGAAGATCTCCCATGTGAGCGAAGACGTTGTCAGTGACATCATCGATCTACTACAAAAAGAATATGGAAAGGTGGGCAACCTATCTGTTACTAGAGGAAAGGTACATGAATACCTCGGCATGACCCTAGACTTCTCGGATGCTAAAAAGATTATCGTTGATATGGAAAAATTCTTCGATGGAGTGCTAGAGGATCTTCCGGACGATATGGACGGATATGCTGCCACCCCAGCAGCTGATCACCTCTTCAAAACGAGAGATAATGTGCCGAAGCTTGACAAGAAAAGAGCTGAACTGTTTCAATCCAAAACAGCACAGCTTCTGTTTGGATCCCAGCGGGCTAGGCCAGATCTACGGCTGGTCGTATCATTCCTCACCAAGAGAGTGAATGCTCCCGACGAGGATGATTACAAGAAGCTAGCAAGAGCAATGAGATACATCAGAAGAACAAAATGGCTACGGCTGACCATTGAGGCAGAATACCTCGACCAGAATCACTGGTTCATTGATGGAGCATTTGCGGTACACGATGACATGAGAAGTCACACAGGAGGGTACATGACCTTCGGTAGAGGAATGATCGACGGGTCATCCAGTGGTCAAAAGATAAACACAACCAGTTCAACCGAGGCTGAAGTCGTGGGGGTGCATGATAATATGCCTGCCATCCTTTGGACTCGATACTTCATGGAAGCACAGGGATATCCGCTCAAGCCATCCGTAATTCATCAGGATAACATGAGTGCCATGTTGCTAGAGACCAACGGAAGAGGCTCAAGCAGCAAGCGAACCAGACATATGAATGTCAGGTACTTCTTTGTAGCGGACGTGTTGAAACGAAAGGAAGCAGTCTTACGATACTGTCCAACTGACGAAATGATCGGAGACTTCTTCACAAAACCTCTCGGCGGGGCAAAGTTCCGACGATTCAGGAACATTATCATGAACATTACTCACGATGAGCATGGTCCAGTGGATGTTGATGAACTCATGGCCATTCACTATGAAAAAATGAAAGAAAGAATTGATGAGTCTAAACCAATGCAATCCATTGATTCAGGCTCACAGGAGTGTGTTGGGAATCAGAGTGAACAGGACAAGTGGGCCGGCAAGAAAGGCAAGAAGAAGCCCACGTATGCTGACGTTGTTTCTCGCAGCCAATCACAGTCACCTACATCAGCCCTGAAAACCAAGAACCAAGATCGATGAACTCACAATCGATAGTAAGGTATATAGCCTATTAGTATAAGAGAATAACCTATCGATAGTGTGTAATATAGATTGACGGATCTTGGTGGGCGCAAGGGTTGGGGTCATCTCCACCATTATCTCCAGGAGAAGCCATTTCTGCAACAGTGGGTGTTGGTGAAAATGGTTGATTTTGTATGTAGGTATGTAGATAAGCAATATTACCATCCAACTTTACCGTACCACCACTTTCACTTAAAATCGCGCTGTGAATCAGCGTGATCTGACTGCCCTCATCTGCCTCCGTTTCATTTTTCATTTCAGTAAGCGCAGCGTATGATAAAAGATCTACTAAAACAATGAAGAGACATCTACAGACTATAAACATCCTTATAGCATCATCATTGCTGCCCTGCTTGCAACAACACCACCACTGTGATGCCGCGCCAACATTTGCGAGGAGGAGGAGGGCAATCGCTATCCGCAAGAATGATGATGGATCAATATTATCAACACCATCATCAACAACAGGCTATGTCAACTTTAAACCAAGAGCATCATCCCATAACAACAACAAACCATTCAAACTAATTCGCGGGGGCGACATCCTACTACAATCTACAACACTAATCACCACCATTGTCGGACAAGCACTTAATATCGCCATGGCGGCACTTGTCACATCTGGATATGTCGGTTGTTATATTGCCTCGTTTCTTATTCGACACTTGCAATTCTATTGTAACACCATCGCTACTACTACTACTACTGCAACTGCTGCGGATGCTATCAATAGCAGTAATAATGACTTTACGCTACAAAACTACAAATGGACAATTCTAGCCACCCTAACACACATCCTCCTCAACCTCTCCAACAACAACATTCTAGCATCAAATCCAACATTTCTACCAACACTATGGGCATACTCCCACTATGTCAATCCAACCCTTGGTGGATTTATAGGATGTACTCACCTCGTATTGGGGGGAGTATCATCTCTATTGGGATCCAAACTTGTTGTGGATAACGTGAGTAACTTGATGGATGTTCGATTGCCTCCATTGGATGAAGATGGGAATATGAGTTATAATGTTGACACATTTCAAAAAGAAGAGGGGGGATTCAAGAATGGTAATGTGTTAAGACAAGTGTTGGTGAGGATACTATCCTCTTGTAGTATATTCACATCTTTTCCAAGGGATATGTTATCTTTGTACATGGGGACTAGTGCACTCTTGACATTTATATTATCGTTAGACTTGAATTACGATAATAATGGCATGTTGGAAGATGGTGAGGAATCAGATTCCATGGTGGAGAGATGGTTTGTTCGGTGGTGGTGGTGGAACGGGTGCGGACATGGTGGTGGATACAAGAGAAGTTACAATGAGATTGTTTGTAATGCATTGGATTGTTATGGTGGTCAAGGGAACAATTAGTGCGTTAGTGTTGCAACGATGAGGAAAGAGATTGCAATGGAGAAATAATGATGATGATGATTATGATATTATATCGTAACAATACTATTGTACGCTACGCACGGAGGAGAAGAAATCATCCAATAATTCAGCTCTCTGTTTCTATCCATCTATAGACTTTGTATAAGAAACAATCCATCATAGACGTAGAATACATCATAGTCCATTATCAACATTCATATCGTGCCGGCATCTTTCCCCCTCCATCATCACCAAACTCATCATCCTCTAAACTATCGGATATGGAAGTATACTCAGTATTATTCTTGGAACTTTTTCGTCGAATATATCCTCTACCACTACTTGACTTCTTGCTGCTGTTGGTATTGTCGAGATAATGGTGTTGTTGTTGTTCGGATAAACTCAACGCGATTGCAAGTTGCTCCTGTTCTTCTAATGATGATGACGCCATGTCATTATTTGAAAAGTGTGTCGATGGCTCCTCCGGCGGCAGTGGCAGTTTCGCACTACTGTAATCATTATTACCACCACCACGTGCCACACTACTACTACCCTCACCACCGACACCCATGACCGACCCACCACCCATATTGATACTGAGCATCATTGCCATTTGTAATTCTTCTTCGTATTTGGAACGGAGGTCGGAACGTGCCATTTCTTTGGATTCTTGGAGGATGGAATGGGGTATCATGCTGTTGTTATTAGGTGCTTTTTCAGAAATTGTATTTCGATTGTTGTTGGTGGTGGTGGAGTTGTGATTGTGTGATGCGTGTGAGTAATCCTGTAGTAATAATGCATCATCGTCATCACCATGATGATCATTCTCATCATCATTATCACAAGCACTCATTGCAAGAGTATTGGAACCCTTCGTTTCTTCCATGGACACACCCGACTTTTTGAATAATCTTGACAATCTCAATCCACCACCACCATTCCCCTTCTTCTTCTCCTCTTTCACCCTACTACTACTCTCTTGCAATAACTCCTCCCGTTCCAATCGTCTCCGTACCGCAGCACTAGCATACGTATTCCTCATTTCTTCCAATTGCGCTTGTGCCATTTTCCGTGCTTCACTTGTTGCATAGAGTATTGTGGATGCACCGGACGGTGGTTCATCCCAAACTCGTTGACCAGTATTTTGAGATTGAAAGTACGGCCGGAGGGTGAGTCGTTGTGATGCTGAGGCCAATAAGTCTTCGTCATTGTTTCCTTTAGTATCGGTAGTAACGTCACTACTCTCTTGTTTCTTCTTTTTGTCTTTGCTAGAAGAGGATGATGATTTGAACTTGGACAACAATCGTCTTCCACCACCACTTCCACCACCATTGTTGCTTGTACTATTACTTGAATTTGCCCTTTGTGGCAATTCACAAACAGCCAATGCTTCCACCCAAGTATCATTATCGGCGGCGTATTCACCAACGGCTACTCGAGCAGATCGACGAGCGGAAAAATCGTCTGGGGTTGTGCAGTTATTGTTAGTAGTAGTATTGTTTGTTGGTGTGTTGGTTGCATTGATGGAACTGCCACTTCCTTTGCGGTTAGTGCTGCTACCGAATTTCTTCTTGAAGGGCACCATGATGTTGTTGTTGATTGTAAGTTATGTATATGTTTCTAGAGAGAGCGTGTTCTCTTGAAAATCCACCGGTTCGTGCGTGTATTTCTACAGATAGTCAAATAACAGAAACGACGTCTCCTTTCTGCACCACACAATGTTGTCGGTTTCTCCAACGATCCGTGATAGTATTCCGTATAGTCATACACTGCTGCCGCTCAATAAGAAATAATAATGTTGTATCAACGGCAGGAATCAACGAAGCAACTTCTTCCATAGCATAGGCAAGCGAGGCAAGAATGAATGAGCACGCACGTTGTTTCACAGATCGACTGAGAAGGTTTTCCTACTATTCCGACGTACACTTTTCCACAGGATAATTTTTTGAAAAAAAGATCCTTATTTCCGGGAGATTCCTCGGTTCACGTTCATCTTGTCATTTTATCAGATCAATCACAGGTAAGTGGTTGATGGTGCTTTTTATGTAATATATCGTGAGTGCTTGTTGATACCTATATATAGTTGCATTGATTGGTGATGCAGAGCAGAGGGTGAGAGAGTAGCCAAGTACTGAGAGAGGTGTGACTGTATATAGCTAGGTGTAGGTTCAAAGTCGTTTGCATGTAGCATTGGGGGCTGGTGTAGAAATAATGAACAATTGAATAGGATGTACATAGGATTGCTGCTCTAGATGGAACAGAGATGTTTTTGCAAGGATCGAATATGTGTTGAGGATACCCTTACATAACATGTGGCAAGAGATATAAGACACAGTCACAGTCAGATCATTGTTACTTTCATTTCGCTTCGTGGCGTGGGGGGCTACTGCACTCTGGCGTCCAGAAATATTGGACTGTAGTGCACTACATTATCATTTATATCGAAACTGACTTTTTCATTCTACTTTGCTTTTGTTTGTTCTTCCAATCCTCTACTACGCAATATGCAAAATGGACCCCTGCTTATTCACAAAGATACAAAGAAACAATTCTAAAGGAACAGTAACAAAATAATACATCAAATAACAACAACCAAAAAAAGATGGGCCGTAAATTTGCAACATTCTACCGATTCATCCTAATGACAACCTCCGTTTCGGCGGTAGTATTGTCCATTATATCCGCAACATCATGTGCATTTGTCTCGTTTGATCATCAATACAAGACATCTGCCACTGCAGGGGGTAGGGAGATGAGGGAGAGTAAAAGGAGGACAAGAATGTTGAAACAGTGGAAAGAACGCGTGGTGGATGGATTCAATTTAAGAAGAAGTCGATCCATGATGAGGGTATTGCAAGATCCACCAGGCACTGTCACGGGTATTGATCCAAATGCAGCATTTGATTTTAATGCAATGCCAGGAATTCAATTGACGACGGAAGAAGAAGAACCTACAGATAATGATCCAATTGTTGGAACTACGGAACCAACTCCTCAAACTACACCAAAAGATAATGTCGATGAGGGTTTGCCAAGTGGTGAACTCATGAATGGGGCTATTCCCAATATAGATGAAGAAACGACTCAAACGAATGCTTCGAATATGGCAACTTTTCTTGGTGGGGAAGGGAATGAGGATTTTGATAAGGATGGATTTCCCATTGTGGAGGATGAGACTGAAGAACCAGCAGTAATCCCTGGTAGTGTGGAAGGTGCTGCGACATTGTCGGAAACGGTAACTGCTCCATCGGATAGTACTGCTGCTGCTTGGACAGTACCCACCAATGGTCCAAATGGTGTCGTAGGGGATAATGCCATGGCTGGAAGTGTGGCAAATCCTTCGGCCGACGAGTCGAATAATGAGGCAGTTGTTCCTACCACTGGTCCGGGTAGTGCAGGTGATGCCATGGCTGGAAGTGTGGCAAATCCTTCGGCCGAGTCGAATAATGAGGCAGTTTCCTACCACTGGTCCGGGTAGTGCAGGTGATGCCATGGCTGGAAGTGTGGCAAATCCTTCGGCCGAGTCGAATAATGAGGCAGTTCCTACCACTGGTCCGGGTAGTGCAGGTGATGCCATGGCTGGATCAGTGGCTGCTGCGCCTTCGGATACTACTAGTGGGACATTTCCTACCAATGGCCCCGATAGTGTTGCAGGTGACCCAATGGCTGGTGCTGTTCCTGCTGGACAGAAGGGAGATGAAGACACTGGAGATGTTGATTTTGGTCCAGGAAGTAAGGGTGACTCAATGGCTGGTGAGTATTCAGGAGAATCCAGCACGACCCAAATCAGTGGAGGAGGAGGAGGAGGCAGTAGCACCTACGGAAGTTCCGCCTATGGAAGTTCAAGTGCGGCAGCCAGTAAAGCCTCGGCAATAGTCACGGGTGATGCAGGTCTATTTTGCGATACCGACCCAGCTTTCACTTACACGTCCTTGTGGAATGGCGGTAGTATCAAAGCATTTGAAGCGGAAATTGCAAGTGAAAGTGACAATAACACATCGGAGGAGGTTGCTCGCAATGCCATACTCATTGCTCTTCCAGTAGGAGCATTCATGGCGACAATTTTAACACTTGAGTTTTTGCTTGGGTGGAAAATGTGTTTGGAAAAGTGGTTCGTTGGTCTTTTGGCCTTGGTAGCGTGTGCGAGTCAGGGTGCTACGTTTGCATTCTTCAACAGCCAGAGATACTGTGATGGGGATATTCTCCATGAAATTCTCAATCAAGAACCCTGCGTGTTGGGACAGGGAGGAATCATGTCCATTGTGGCTGTACTGCTTTACTTTCTCACCCTTCTTCTTGTGTGCAAAGTGCCTGAGGCTGAACCCTACGGACTCTGCTGCAGAGGAAGAAAGAACAATGGTGCGGAGAGGGTCTTTCAGGGTGAGGGTGATGGCATGCTGATGGGGAGTAATCCTAACGATACGAAACCAGAACGTCCTGGTTGGATTTCGGAAGACAAACGAAGTGAGGAAGAGGAGAATTCAATTATTTAGGTACATAGATTCTTTAAGATTATTGTTTTTTGTTTTGATTATTGTTGTCCATCTTCTCTAGAGCTTGTCTTGATGCATCTTCGTTCTGCTGCAACCTGTTCCCTTTTGATATGGCAAGTCTTTTACATAAGTATACGCGCAGCAGCAGCAGCAAATCCAAGGATAGTGGCAAGCCGTTTCTTATTCTGTATTCGCTTGCGTCTTGTTTCCGCTTGCCCTAGCAAAAAACGGTCTCTCAACCGTGACATCTTAGATGGCTCTTCAGCACTACTCAGCAGCTGCCTCAACATTCACGTTTTGGACAGTTGGGATGGCAAACATGACATCGTTCTTTTCGATGGCTCGACCGATCGCCAAGAGCATCTGCTCTTTGTTTGCGTCACACGCATCATCGTTCGCCGGTGGAATATCAAACATATAATCTAACTCCGTTAGAATATGATCTGCTTCATAACTTGTGAGCATTGCAGTGCCATTGTCCAGTTTTGGGCAACTTGCCTCAATCTCCTCTGAAAAAAAAGATTACAATCATTCATTAGACATAATCTAAAGATTCTGTGCTTTAGTAATGACCAAAAATCACTTACCTCGAATATCAGCTAGGACTTTTGGTACTTTTTTCATATCTTCATACTTGAACCGTAAGGTCTGAAGAACCCGAGACTTGGACGCCCGCGAGATATTGCTAACTCTCTCATTAACAATTTTGGAGTTTGGAATCTTGGTAATGATACTGTCTTTACTCTGAATCTCTGTCTCAACCAAACCGATGCTAACAACTTTCCCCCTCATGCCGTTCGAGAGTGAGATTTTCTCTCCTACACTGAAAGCATCCCACACTTGCACCGCCAGTCCTCCAACAATGGCTTCTGCCAAGTCTTTGCTAGCTATGCTAAAGACTAGAGCACTTACACCAGAAACGGCAAATAAACTCTTGAAGCCCGTCGCAACACGATCGTCAAGCTGCAGCTCCGAGAGAATTACGGATGCCGCACAAAATGTCAGCACAAAATCAATGAATTGATCATAAATCTTTGTCCTTCCTAATTTCGTGCCTTGAATTCGTTGCAAGAGCACTGTACGCTTGATACTAGAAACCGTTCGTGCTATCCCAACTGTTACAGCAACTGTCGGAGTGGCTTCTTTCAGTATGGGTATAGTTGAGTCCAAAAAGTTTAAATCAAACGCCGCATCAATCGCAGTAACCAATGTCAACACGAAGTATACCCAAGCCGCATCATCAACACTATCCGCAATTCCGTAAAGGAGTAATGCAGTGGTTGACTCGCGAGTATCATTAATGGTTGGATCATCATTGATTAAATCATTTTGCATCCCTGATTGCTCGACGATTGCATCGGCTACCAAGCCGATTGTTCCGGATATTGCAAGCTGTTCTGCGACTAGTGTTGGATCTTCGATTGCTTGCAGTGCCAGTGTAGCGCGCCTCGTGTAGGCAGGAGGTTGGTGGTATGTTTTCTTGGATACCAAGGACGAGGGGCAATAAGGCTGGTATAATAGAGGAGAATATCGTTTCGCGTCGTGACACCCACGGTGGCCGGAACTGCATGGGTGCTGGAAAGCGCTAACCGCATAAGCGGTGGCTATCAATGATAAAGTGATTACTTGCATTATTCAGGTCTTCCTTCAATTAATTATGGAGAGCACCTACCAAAGAAGTTGTTCGCAGGCTTGAAGATCTTGGATACTCCTACCTTATATCTTGGATCTTTCACTTCATGTTCGCGTTGTCTCGCTTGGAAAAGGTGGTGTGTGAAGCGCATATTTATGTACTGATTCCTTCGTTAGTAGAAATTTTTGATGTCATCGAAGAGAAGACAATGACATCTCCTCAACCTCCACCACCCACCATGGAGAGAAAATAAGTAGGGAGATATCTATAGATCATGGTTCGCTCAACAAATAATGATATACGACGTCTACTTGGTGGGTTTCTGTTGGTCTTCTGGGTTCTTGAAGGAGGTCATGCCCTCGTTGCTCCTCCTCCATTGTTGTCGACGAGGTTACAACATCATCGGTCCTCTGGAAATGATGCCATCAAGTCGGTAGATCCGACGCTGTCCTTCAATAATTTACCCAGCGGCGTAGTTCATAATTGCATACTAGGGCAACATCCATCACCAAATCATTTATTCCATTCCGCTTGTGTCAGGAGAAACAATGTAGCACTTCGCTCATCGTCAACAACAGCATCCGATGATACCACCTCCACCACCCAAGAAACAGAAGCCCCAGCATCCATCACCATGATAGTAGGGATTGCATCCGCCCTCGTCGGTTACTTTTACTGCAAATGTCTAGGCATTGGTTTCAATCTATTATGGAGACAATTTCCCAACTCGAAAATAGGCAAAGCAATTCCAGCAAGTAAACACATCTTGTGTATGATGACACTTGGAGGTGCCATCGTTGCCACTTTATCAACGTTACTATTTCCAACTTTATTTTCGGCACATGATTATGTTCATATATTATCAAAAGAGAATGATGGTAGTGATGAGAAAACAAACAAGATGGATAAGTTTCCGGGTTTTAGGTACATGTTCCCATTGTTGGGACTATCAATGATTACTTCCATTTCTGGATTTTCTTTGGGACCTGAAGCTCCCATGGTAGGCACTGGATCATTGGTAGGTGTGAATTTGGGACGGATGTACATCAAGTCCAAGGAGAAAAGTGGTGATAGTAGTGGAATCAATGTAGCCAAGCTTGAGGAAACTTTAGCATATGCAGGAGCGGCTGGGGCCTTGACTGGAGCGTTGAATTTTCCACTAGCGGGTCCTATCTTTGCTTTGGAGTTTACCTCACGTCGTGCAGGGTTGGCTGGAGCTGCTGGCAAAAATTGGAATACTGCAATGATGGCATCATTGGCAGGGCTGGCAGCAATCAGGGGACTCATTGCACCATCGCCGCATGTCGGTGGACACTTTACATACAGTGCAAAAGCAGCAATTGGAGTGTTACACGGACGTGAAATGGTGTTGGCTGGTTTGGGAATGGGTGTTTGTGGCGCTTTGGTTGGCACTTGTTTTCATAAGAGCTTATCCTTTATGAATAATGCGATTTGGCCAAAGAATAAATCATCGTCCAAAGCTGTAGTGATTGGAAAGAAAGTGCTTCTTGCCATGTTGGTTGGATACATCAGTACTTTGTTTCCTCAAACGATGTTTTGGGGGGAACCATCGATGCAGTGCGTGATAGATGGTCAGTGTACTCCATTTTCAGCCACTCCACACGGGCTTCCATTTGCAATGATGCAGGCTGCAAGAGTAAATCCAAATGAACCTTTTGCTTCAGGATCGGCGGCGCTTCAGGTAGGCTTGGCCAAGTTCTCTGCAATTGTATTGGCGTCTGCTGCCAAATTTCCGGGTGGAGTAATCTTTCCCTTGCTATCCAATGGAGCTTCATTGGGACATGCTGTTGTATCGGCACTTGGGCCAATTTTGCCGACAGCATCCTCATCTTTGGTTCCACCCACCATGATAATGAGTTTCATGGCCTCGTTGCTCACTTCTATCACTCGTACACCAGCGGCATCTGTTTTGATTCTTGCTTTCACTGCATCTGGAATCACTCCTTTGAGTGTACTCTTGCCTGGGATATTGATGGCATCATATGTGTCAGTGTGGGTTTCAGAACAATTATCAAAAGATTCCTTCTTCAGCTATTCAGAGTAACAGACATGTTTAATGTTGTCCGTGTCCGTGATTGAGGAAGCTAATACTTCAGCTAGCTTTTTATGATATCAATTCTACTATTCACTTCACATAATAATTAGTCAATAGAAGTAACAATGACAATGCTAGTAGTATGCATTCATCCGCGTTACCAACAAGAGCTATAATGAACCACTAGCAGCGGCTCAGGCTCATATTCACACGTCGCTACACACATGGAGATAACGATAACGAAAGATGGCGCTATAGCTCTACGCTCAATTGGCCTTCATCTTCATCAGGACGATACGAGGCTGTAGCAGCGCTACGAGTGAATTTTTCATGAGCCGTGTATATATCCTTCTATACTATCGTTTCACCAACTATAATGGACCACTAACAACGGATATTGCCTGAATTGGTGATGCTACTTAGAGACATAAAGTGGTGTCTAAATACGGAGCTAACACGTTGCACGTTGCCCAAAAAATTGATCATTGTAAAGTTGCTGTGTGGTCACTTCCACAGTCGACAAGATTTGCGTTGACATGTTGTCCGTATGCATGCATAGAAGATGTTAAATGACTAAAACATCTTCAAGCACACAAATATGCTACAAAATAGGCAAAAAACGTGTTTTGACCAGGGCATGGACCTGGCCAAGATTTAGTAGCACAGTGATAGATAAATAGATTATTCATCAAGTAACAACATAAAACCATCTTCTTATCTCACGGAACCAAATTTTTGGTAAAAGTAAGAAGAAACAAAGGCAAAAGAATACATGCTGCAATCACTAGAATGACGTCAGCAGAGTTTTCAACATTCGATGCATCTGGGGAAAGTTGTATTCCTGGTCCCTGGCTTGAACTTGGGCTACCATTGGATGAAGTTTCAGTTGATTCATTTGCTGTATCAATAGTGTCATCGCCAGTGTCTTGGTCAGGTTTAGTGCTGATAGTACTAGTAGAGGATGCACTCGTTCCAGCTACAGTGTTTGCACCAGTAGCTGCTGCTTGAGATGAGGGCACTTCTCCTCCATTTGCAACTTCTACTCGACACTTCTGTGTTTCTTGAGAGTAGAATGGCAACCCTCCAATCACATCAGTATCACTCTTATCATACGTCTCAAATGTTCCAGAACTGCCAATGTTAATGCATTTCTTGATACAGGTAAATGAAGAGTTCCCATCGCCATCATCGTCTTCTTTCTGCAAGGGATTACAGTATGAATGAATGAGAATGAATGATCAAGGGAATAACTACCCTTGGAATGATTAAGTATGCTGCGGAAGAGAAGACAAAATGAATACCTATTGATGAAGGTCACATACCTGATATGACAGACAAACTTGATCGCCTTGGCGCTGAGCAGCGACTGAGTTGCCACCATTGCAGCCAACATTACCATCCAACAATTCTTGGCCGACGATAACGTTCACAGTAGGAGATAAGTCTTCAATAAAGACAATTGAATCAGACCACGACGGTTTTGAACTATCACCATATACTTCAAGAGTGATGGTGCTCTTGTGATTGATGTCAGGAGAAGCAAGCGTGCCAAGTGGGCAAGCAGAGCTACCATTGAAGTACTCGTTCTTTGCCGCAAGCGAGGAGAATGTCCACACGATCCGATGCCGCTTGAATTGATATTCTTGCAGCTGTTACGCGCCTCCGCACATGCGCAATAATCACAAGCCTACTACAAATAAATCTCACGCAACAATAGAAATATATCAAGCAAGAAAGCCACTATTCCAATTCCATGCAGCACATATTTCTGACGGCTCTTAGTGCTACAAGCCAAGAGACAGAACAGAACGGAACAAATAGCCAAAAATATCAACACTGCCTTCATGCGCGACTTGGTGGGTGCCTTTGTTGGCGAATCCGTCGGCGTGTTGCTCCCTCGAACACCTGTATTAAGCCACGTTGTTGGCGAGTTGGTTGGGTCATGATTATTCTCGATAATCGGAGCACAGTCAGTATCTTTCTCACATGGCTCATTTTCCTCTTCTTCTTTCCCACCTTGACACACCCCTAAGATGCAAACACCACTCTTGCAAATCGAGTCTTCGAAGCAACTGTAGCTTTCTTCTCCAATGTTTGTGCAAACGGTTAAGCTGTCGGACCCACCAAGTACTGTCTCACTGCTCGGACAGCAAATGAAGTCAGAATTTGGATCTGACTCCAGTCGACCACAAGCACTATTCATACAATCGTCATCATTTCCATTGCACGAAGAACCAACTAACTGTTTTGTGCACAGGCCATTAAAGTCACAAGATCCGGACCTGCAGACATTATCTTCACCAGCACACGCTGATCTGGCTTGCCTCTCGGTACACACAGATTTGATACTCGAGTTGATCCATTCCCCTTTACCACTCGTACAGCAGACATACCCTGCATCAGAGGAAGCCTCCGAACGAGCACAGCTACCAGATTGACATTGGCCATCATTTCGGCACAAGCTTTCATTCTCAAACTTGTCCTTCTTGCAGAGATTGTCCATGCCACATACTCCAGAAGCACACACATCGTTGTCACCTGCACACGCTGCCCCAGCAGATCTACCGGTGCAAACATACCTAATACTTGAGTTGATATATTCCTCTTCACCACTCGTACAACAAACTAAACCTGCGCTTTGTAGCGCCTCGGACCGAGCACAGCTACCAGATTGACATTGGGCATCATTTCGGCACAAGCTTTCATTCTCAAACTTGTCCTTCTTGCAGAGATTGTCCATACCACATACTCCAGAAGCACACACATCGTTGTCACCTGCACACGCTGCCCCAGCAGATCTACCGGTGCAAACATACCTAATACTTGAGTTGATATATTCCTCTTCACCACTCGTACAACAAACTAAACCTGCGCTTTGTAGCGCCTCGGACCGAGCACAGCTACCAGATTGACATTGGGCATCATTTCGGCACAAGCTTTCATTCTCAAACTTGTCATTCTTGCAGAGATTGTCCATGCCACATACTCCAGAAACACACACATCGTTGTCACCTGCACACGCTGCCCCAGCAGATCTACCGGTGCAAACATGCCTAATGCTTGAGTCGATATATTCCTCTTACCACTCGTACAACAAACTAAACCTGCGCTTTGTAGCGCCTCGGACCGAGCACAGCTACCAGATTGACATTGGGCATCATTTCGGCACAAGCTTTCATTCTCAAACTTGTCATTCTTGCAGAGATTGTCCATGCCACATACTCCAGAAACACACACATCGTTGTCACCTGCACACGCTGCCCCAGCAGATCTACCGGTGCAAACATACCTAATACTTGAGTTGATATATTCCTCTTCACCACTCGTACAACAAACTAAACCTGCGCTTTGTAGCGCCTCGGACCGAGCACAGCTACCAGATTGACATTGGGCATCATTTCGGCACAAGCTTTCATTCTCAAACTTGTCATTCTTGCAGAGATTGTCCATGCCACATACTCCAGAAACACACACATCGTTGTCACCTGCACACGCTGCCCCAGCAGATCTACCGGTGCAAACATGCCTAATGCTTGAGTCGATATATTCCTCTTTACCACTCGTACAACAAACTAAACCTGCGCTTTGTAGCGCCTCGGGCCGAGCACAGCTACCAGATTGACATTGGGCATCATTTCGGCACAAGCTTTCATTCTCAAACTTGTCCTTCTTGCAGAGATTGTCCATGCCACATACTCCAGAAACACACACATCGTTGTCACCTGCACACGCTGCCCCAGCAGATCTACCGGTGCAAACATACCTAATACTTGAGTTGATATATTCCTCTTCACCACTCGTACAACAAACTAAACCTGCGCTTTGTAGCGCCTCGGACCGAGCACAGCTACCAGATTGACATTGACCATCATTTCGGCACAAGCTTTCATTCTCAAACTTGTCCTTCTTGCAGAGATTGTCCATACCACATACTCCAGAAACACACACATCGTTGTCACCTGCACACGCTGCCCCAGCAGATCTACCGGTGCAAACATACCTAATACTTGAGTTGATATATTCCTCTTTACCACTCGTACAACAAACTAAACCTGCGCTTTGTAGCGCCTCGGACCGAGCACAGCTACCAGATTGACATTGGCCATCATTTCGGCACAAGCTTTCATTCTCAAACTTGTCATTCTTGCAGAGATTGTCCATGCCACATACTCCAGAAGCACACACATCGTTGTCACCTGCACACGCTGCCCCAGCAGATCTACCGGTGCAAACATACCTAATACTTGAGTTGATATATTCCTCTTTACCACTCGCACAACAAACTAAACCTGCGCTTTGTAGCGCCTCGAACCGAGCACAGCTACCAGATTGACATTGACCATCATTTCGGCACAAGCTTTCATTCTCAAACTTGTCATCCTTGCAGAGATTGTCCATGCCACATACTCCAGAAACACACACATCGTTGTCACCTGCACACGCTGCCCCAGCAGATCTACCGGTGCAAACATACCTAATACTTGAGTCGATATATTCACGAGAGCTACAACAAACTAAACCTGCGCTTTGTAGCGCCTCGGACCGAGCACATACTCCACCGTTGCTTCCGCCTACAATCACTTGCCTGCGTGCATGCCACATCTGATGCGACTGTTGATGAAACAGATAGGAATAATGCTGCTGTGATAATGTTCCTGATCATGTTTGGTTCTCCTTCTAAAATCAATTAGGAGTAATTCAGTAGGATTGACTGTTGACTAATATGTTTGAACTGGCCCTTCATTATTATTTTTATGAGCGGTCAATCTCTTGGAGCACGACCCGTTCAGTTTTTTGCATGCAACCCAGTAGCCAGTGCAAAAAAATCATGCATGATAGAATAATGGATTTGAGTGGTGGATGCAGCAACAGAGCGAGTCAAAATCTAAAAGAGGAGGATTTAGATCTAAATAGCTCTGACTTCGAGAATGAGGGTAAGAATCAGGGTAAGAATTTTCTTACCCTGCAGGGTAAAGAATTCTTACCCTGATTCTTACCCTGCAGGGTAAGAATTCTTACCCTGATTCTTACCCTGATTCTTACCCTGCAAATATTTTCCCCCTTGCCTCATCGCCAACTCTTGCCTCTTGCCTCTTGCCCCATCCACATGACGATGATACTTATCCCTCTGCCTTGTTGCTATTTCTGACCTCTGGGACATGAACACAGTCTATTACTCGACAACCTGACACTATATGGTGACATTCGATGAGGTGATTTCCGTTCAAACCGTCTAGAACTGTCGGCATGGGTCACCTACGCGGGCACTATGGTTACAGCGATTATCCAACGATGCAGTGGCACAACTAATGAGAATGGTGGGAATATTATAACAAAAGAGCGAGATGATGGTTCTAATACAACAATATAGTGGTGTTGATGGACATAGTGGCGTCTCGTCTCCGTGTGGTGCGGTTGAGGTGACAATCTGGTCATGAGTGGCTTGTGTCAGTTAATAATCACGTTGACGTCGTGGGAGGCATTACACCTTGAAGGGGGATGCTGACCAGAGGCTATTGCATGCAACAATATAATTTTGAAGTGGATATACTTTCAATGGACTGCCACTGCTGTTTTCTTCTGCTGGCACCCTTTCATCATCAATCTCAATACGTACTACGGCTTCAGTGGACACAAAAGCTTACAATAAATCTGAGATATTTATCGGGTGACTTCCTACTCAGCTTTAGTATCAGAGGCAACGTGAGTGTCGATAACTATGTCATCTCTTCGGAAGGATTCGGTAATTTCCATTGTTATCATCCTATTTGCGGCATTCTGTATTAGAGATGAAGCATCAACCAGGATTGAATCTGCTATGAAGTAAGGTGACAAACAAACAACGAACAATACATGCAACCACCAGTAGACGGAATCATTTGGATCTAGGGTTGGCAAATGTTTCTTGAGAAGCACTGCACTGGAGGGTCCATGCGGCAACATTATCCAAGAAGGCTTGTCAGCTAGAAGAAAAGATAGTCTATTTGACGCAACCGTGATGCATGTATGTGTCTGACCCATGCAACAATACACATTAAAATGAGAAATAACACACATAATATAAAGAGATTAATAATCCTTATATTCATAATAACATTATCTTAGACGCAACCTACACACAAGCACTCGCCTTGTCTTCTACAGAGATTACAGAAGTTGATTGTTAATTCAAGGCTGCAACACTGGAAAATAAACAGCGCGACGGCTTGCTCTTGAGATATAATGTGGACTCTAGTTCATATATTAATAGTTTAGGAGAGTAATTGCAATAAAATGTGTTGCTGTGTATATTACTACCATCCTAATGAGATGCTATGTCCGCACACGAATCTGTTCACAAAACACCCGCAAGACATCGCCTAAGTGGATCAAAATCAGATACCATGGCGTTATGAACTCCCCTACCAGCCATCTATATTAATATGGTACTGAGAGTACTACGGGGGCCTTGTGGAACGATTATTGCGTTTCCTCGTCGACGTTATTTGACACCTGCAGCAAAATAGACCAAAAATCGATGCGTTAGATATAGCCGCCGATACGTCTGCAGGCTCTCAAATTCATGACTTGCCGAGTAAATCAACATTTTCTACGTCAAAAACTGATCTAGATCATAGCTTTACAATGCGTTGGAGTCCTAATTGATTGTGCTATGGCATAGCGGCCCACCATGATGGCTGTGATGCTGCTGTGATGGGTTGAAATGTTTTTGGAAAAGTTGGCGATGAAATATTTTACCCTGACAGAGAGGGTAAGAATCAGGGTAAGAATCAGGGTAAGAATTCTTACCCTGATTCTTACCCTGCAGGGTAAGAATTCTTACCCTGATTCTTACCCTAATTCTTACCCTTTCTCGTAGTCATCGCCAATTAGATCTAAATCTAATATTTTAGATTTTGACTCACTCTGTTGCAGGTAGAGCGGCATCAACGTTTTTTCCCAGGCAAGATCCTGGATAAGTACTGCATGTAACCTTGTTAGAAGTCGTGAATAAAGTAGGTTTGGCGAATAGTCCAGTATCCATTAGTATCCAGTATCCAGTATCCATTCAGTATCCAGTATCAAATATCCAGTATCCAGTATTTAGTATCCAGTAACTAGAGTATCCATTCAGTATCCATTCAGTATCCAGTATCCGTTTAGTATCCACAATCGCCAAAATGTACGTAGGTACCATAATCCTAGGTACTATACTAGTAAATCCAGGATCAAGTTTCGGGAGAGATAGCTCCAGCCAGATATAAGTACTAGCTACTTATGGTAGCACCATCCTTATCACAAGGAGATTCACCCGCCACAGGCACCAATCTCTAATCTGCCTCGAGCAGAAACTGGAAGACCAGCAGAGGGCCCCTCCCAAACTAATGTTATGGGCCATTCCCATATTATTTTTTCTTGCAACAGTCAACACTTGGTATTTACCAAAGGCACTTGGATAATAGTGGCGGGGGTCACAAAGTCTTCAAGCTCTGCTTCCTCCCAACAATACAGCTTCCGATTCAAATCAAGGGTTTGGGCAGCGGATGAGAAACCCGGCCACTACTGATGCATCTCCATTATGTACAGAAGAACAGAGGCACAAGATTGCCCATCAGTTGTTGTTGATAGAGGACGAAGATATTAAAAATAGTGACATGTCGACATTGAGGTCAAAGTGGCGTAGGTTGCCATGGTTTAAATGTCCTAAGACCTCTTGGATTGATAACTTTTATTCGGAGGAGACTTTCAACAGCTCTGATTTTTTGGGAATCAGTGTGGGATGTAATAAAGGGCATGATGCCATTCGCACAGCAAGAATGGGCTTGTCTGATGCAACCATTGATGCTAACAAGTGGAGAGATGAATTTCAATCTGGTGACACACGGTGGACCAGGTCAGTATGTGACGCAATTAATGCTCCTCAGTTTGATGTGATCTCCCCACAACGAAAAGGGGAGATGCATTGTATTGAACCAATGCCATCCACTTTTTCAGAGCTGCAACGTGTTGGTGAGAAGTTGGGCCTCACAAGTAAAGGAGTTGTGTTCACCCATGCTGCCATTTCATCAACTAGTGGTGTTGTCAAATTTCCTGATTCCTCTGCAGGGACGGAGATTTGGGGTATAAAAGCTGCCAGTCTGAGACAGAGGAACCATGTGTTGAAGTTCCTATGTTTTCTCTTGAAGATTATGTTGCCGAATATGTGAATGGGAGTGGCCCTATCAACATTTTACAGATAGACGTAGAAGGGTATGACTTTGATGTCTTGTTTGGTGCTGGTAATGTCCTTGATAGTACTCATTATCTTGAATTTGAATATCACATTAGACCCAAATGGAAAAACCTACACATACAGGATGCAGTTCAACTTTTGGATGGCAAAGGTTTCACTTGCTACTGGGCAGGGGAAAACAGGCTCTGGCGAATATCTGGATGTTACTTTGAACACTACAATTTCATTCATGGCTGGTCAAATGTTGCATGTGTGCACAGGTCACAGAAAATATTGTATGATAGAATGGAGAAGGTTTTTACCGATCTATTAGAAGAATGGTAGGAATAGGATTGTACTAAGTAAGCAATATGTCAAAAACTTGATGCTCAGGAAAGTATATAATGAGTATCAGGCGGAAATCCCTTGTGGATAAGTATAGCCGTGGTAGGAATTCTTAGCTTATTCGTACGTGCTCGATGTTCGTTGAGGTTCCTGTGGATAGGTATACTTTGATTGCTCCTCTACTCATCTCAGAGACGCAAAGTCCCCTGTTTCCCACGAGCCGATGTAAGGGTGTATGCGAAAGGATATTGCTGCGTTATGGATGTATATGTGTTGTATTGTATTCTTAGGCGGCGCCCATCATCCTGATCCCCTTCAGCCTCGGCTTGAACCGGCTCCACGGCACCCTCTGCCTCCTCATCATACTATGAATCTCACCAATGCATTCACGGCCCAGTTGGTGTGTTCATAATCCGATCAACCTTCTTTGGATTTCTGTTGTATTTTGATACGCACTCCCCCTTGCCTCGGCTATCAACAGCGTACAAGAATTTGAAAATAGGGGCGAGATCATCTGCCTTTATTCTCTTCGACGAAAAGCTGGTATTTGAGACTAGCTTCCTCAAATAATTCCAATTCTTAGTCTTCGCCGGCCCGCCCTCCTTCGCCTTCGCATCCTCCTCCTGCCTAACTTCTCGATCTGATTCTCGTGCTTTACGGATTTCATCAACGTTGTACATCATGCTCCCTAACACACGGAAGAGCCCAGATGCCCTTGTCACGTTTCCTTCATCAACCGCATGTAGTCAAGAAAAGCATCGAATACTGGAAGATCATGACTGTTGCAAACATATATTAGTAAAGATACACCTTTTCATCTACCCCTGATGTATTCTTTCGGAGTGGCGATGTACGAGTATTATTGACGACGATATCCTTTGCAACGTAAGTGATAGGTGCACCCTCATTTCTCAACGTGCCTTCGTTGATTCAATATCTCTGCGGAAGTGGCTGCCTTGTTGTTTTCCTTTTTGGATACGATGCCGTAAATTGACCATAAATATTTATGAGATATGCGGTGAGCGGAAGACGGTGCAGATCAGGGTTGTTGTGTCGGAGCGGATGAAGGCAGTGAGATTGGTGAGATTGTATTAGCAGTGGTGGCAGCAATAGATGAGGTGCTGCCGCTTCTGCAATCTGCAAGTGTCATCCGTGGAGGCATGTCATGACATTCATTTTCTAAAGATGCCTCGACGCTCTGAAAGCATACTGCGCTCCAACGCCACTTCTGCTTTAACCCTCTCTCACACAGCCCTCGTTCATATTCAAGAAATCAGCACGCCCTTAGAGCCATCGCTGGGGCGAGGCTTGCTCCAAAACCTGGATGAACGCATTGAAACACCGATTCCCAACAATAATTTTGGGTGAGACGATTATTCAAATTTAAATATCTATCAGCAAGACACAAAATAACACCGTATGTCCACACACCAAACAAACGGTATTAAAGAGTGCAACCTCTTATCTAGAGAGGGGCGGTAACAACCGGGTCTTGATTCCGTCGGTTGACGGCCCAATACTGGTGAGCAACACCATTGTTCGATCACTTATATATCACTTAGCGTAGATAATGTCGCCTCTTGAGGGCCCACGGTTTCCGATGCGCGGCCAATACTAGAAATTCTCGAATCAAAGAAATTTTAAATTTTTTTGATTGACACCCTGCTCGAGCATTGTCTCTGCGAAACGATACAGCGTAGTAAAGTCTATAGAATGATTCATTATTTATATGTGTATTCCTATTTGATTCTGCCGTCGATAGCATCGTGTTCAGCTTGTATGCCCTCGTTGTGGCATTCTTGTATGTGAAGTCTCATCGATTCTTACCCAGCCAAACTTTCCGAGGGGAGCATTTTGGACAGACATGGAGCTTTGTGTCCATGGATTGCAGAGCCTCGGCCATCGCATCATCTTCATGTCCAAAGTCTTCTGGTATCCGCAGTAGATTGTTTTCGTTCATTGCTTTCTCGTCATCATGTGGTGCTTTAGTGTAGTCCTCCTCCTCATCATCATCAATCGCCTCCTCTTCGCCGTCAACCCCCTCTTTGCTTTCCTCTCTGTTCTCTTCCTCTTCACGTGCCTTCCGTTGTTCCCTGGCAAGTTTGTATTTCTCCTTCGTTTCCTCTTTCATCCCCGTTGCAGCTAATAACTCTGAAATGCCTTTGCTCAATTGTGGATTGCACCGAAGGAGGAGTTTGTCAATCGTCATCTTCTTTTGGTTATCTCCACGAGAAGCTCCGAATAGGGTTTGGACATTGCTCATTTCCGCATGTGCGCTTTCGGTATTCTGTTCGTCTAATGCACCAATATTCTTCAGGTGAATCATGCCATACAAAAACAAAGAGAGACACTTGAGTGTTGATGGTAGGGAAAGTTTGTTATCATCTCCAAATGTACGCTTTGAAAAGTCAACCAAGTCAACGATTGCTCTTCTCAAGTTGTCACGGTTCTTCCGAAATCATTGGCATCCTGAATCCGGACGCTCATCAACTGCTTTTGGATAGTCGATACTTCAGATGCCATAGTCACCCCACGAGACGATTTTTTAGTAGTCGTCACGATTGCTAGTGATGCATTGGTATTGGTGGGAAGATTACTCTCTACCGGCCCTTTTGTCTTTGCCGCATCCCTACTAATCTTTTTGGCTTCGATCTTCTCGTGCTCTTGCTTTCTTTTCTTTAGAAATTTTCCCATGCGATCCTTACTAAGAAACCATAATTCAGTGTCATCATTTATGTCAAATTTTTCAATCGGCGTGCCCCAATCGACGCTGATAATAATGGAGGCACCCGTCGATTGTGAGCAAGCGATCTGTTCCACTGTGCCATCGTCTCCGAGTCTGAGGTGTAAGAAATGACCTTCTTTATCCCCAAACATGTCCTCATATGGTATACACGTTTCCACCCGCAGTTTCGTTATAAAGGCTTCTTTCTTTTATCATGGTAATGTCAACGCCCCTCATATTGGATGAATTCTCATTATATCCAGCAACCACGTTGCAAAGATCTTTAAGAGTATTGATGTCATGCCATGTCTCCATCACAGCGTCATTTCGTTGTACGATGAAAGCAACTGCCTTCCGAAGTGTCGCTAACGCAGCTGCAGTTTTGAACGATGTCATTATACTCTACATTAGGCACTATCAACTATGGGGCCGTCAAACGATGAGCTGGGATTGTGATTCATAGTGAGTAGTAGCATCATTTTGAGCCATCTTTGGCTTGCGGCCCCAAAGTGCTGATGTCGCCTAAGTACGTGCCCCGAAAAAGGGACTTTATCGCTAACAACGCCCTTCTTATTTGGCGGCACAGGGTGTCAAACGATGATTATTTTTAAACGCGCCAAAAATCACACCCTGTTTAGTATTGGCCGCATTCGGCCCCTTTCGGAGACCGTGGGCCGGCCCACCAGACGTACTTTAAAATTTAGAATTTAAACCCACAAAAATAAATTTTATTAGGTTTAGAATGACCCTGAGTAGCATCATAGATGCATTAACAGGCCTGATTACTCAACCTTCTTGTCCTCTATCACACAATACAAGCACTAAAATGCCTCATCAAGCAACAACATAAAGCCATCTTCTTCTTTTCTCACGGAACCAAATTTTTGGTAAAAGTAAGAAGAAACAAAGGCAAAAGAATGCAAGCTGCAATCACTGGGATGCCGTCAGCAGAGTTTTCAACATTCGATGCATCTGGGGAAAGTTGCATGCCTGGTCCCTCGCTTGAACTTGGGCTACCATTGGATGAAGTTTCAGTTGATTCATTTGCTGTATCAATAGTGTCCTCGCCAGTGTCTTGGTCAGGTTTAGTGCTGGTAGTAGTAGTAGAGGATGCACTCGTTCCAGCTACAGTGCTTTGCACCAGTAGCTGCTGCTTGAGATGGGGGCATTTCAATTTCACCTCCATGTGCAACTTCTACTCGACACTTCTGTGTTTCTCCAAAGTAGAATACACTTACAGGAGCTCCCCACAACCCTCCAATTATATCAGTATCACTCTTATCATACGTCTCAAATGTTCCAGAACTGCCAATGTTAATGCATTTCTTGAGACAGGTAAATGAAGAGTTTCCATCGCCATCATCGTCTTCTTTCTGCAAGGGATTACAGTATGAATGAATGAATAATTATGCTGCGGTAGAGAAGACAAAATGAATACCTATTGATGAAGGTCACATACCTGATATGACAGACAAACTTGGTCGCCTTGGCGCTGAGCAACGACTGAGTTGCCACCATGGCAGCCAACAATACCATCCAACAATTCTTGGCCGACAATAACGTTCGCAGTAGGAGATAAGTCTTTTTTTGGCTCAGTGACCATAAAGGCAATTGAATCAGTCCACGACGATTTTGAACTATCACCATATACTTCAAGAGTAATGGTGCTCTTGTCATTGACTGTCAGGAGAAGCAAGCGTGCCAAGTGGGCAAGCAGAGCTACCATTGAAGTACTCGTTCTTTGCCGCAAGCGAGGAGAATGGTCCACACGATCCGATGCCGCTTGAATTGATATTCTTGCAGCTGTTACTAGCACAGTGAGTATCTTTCTCACATGGCTCATTTTCCTCTTCTTCTTTCCCACCTTGACACACCCCTAAGATGCAAACATCACTCTTGCAAATCGAGTCTTCGAAGCAACTGTAGCTTTCTTCTCCAATGTTTGTGCAAACGGTTAAGCTGTCGGACCCACCAAGTACTGTCTCACTGCTCGGACAGCAAATGAAGTCAGAATTTGGATCTGACTCCAGTCGACCACAAGCACTGTTCATACAATCATCATCATTTCCATTGCACGAAGAACCAACTAGCTGTTTTGTGCACAGGCCATTAGAGTCACAAGATCCGGACCTGCAGACATTATCTTCACCAGCACACGCTGATCTGGCTTGTCTCTCGGTACACACAGATTTGATACTCGAGTTGATCCATTCCTCTTCACCACTCGTACAACAGACATACCCTGCATCAGAGGAAGCCTCCTGAACGAGCACAGCTACCAGATTGACATTGGCCATCATTTCGGCACAAGCTTTCATTCTCAAACTTGTCATCCTTGCAGAGATTGTCCATGCCACATACTCCAGAAGCACACACATCGTTGTCACCTGCACACGCTGCCCCAGCAGATCTACCAGTACACACAGATTTGATACTCGAGTTGATCCATTCATCATCACCACTCGTACAACAGACATACCCTGCATCAGAGGAAGCCTCCTGAACGAGCACAGCTACCAGATTGACATTGGTCATCATTTCGGCACAAGCTTTCATTCTCAAACTTGTCATCCTTGCAGAGATTGTCCATGCCACATACTCCAGAAGCACACACATCGTTGTCACCTGCACACGCTGCCCCAGCAGATCTACCAGTACACACAGATTTGATACTCGAGTTGATCCATTCATCATCACCACTCGTACAACAAACTAAACCTGCGCTTTGTAGCGCCTCGGACCGAGCACAGGTACCAGATTGACATTGGTCATCATTTCGGCACAAGCTTTCATCCTCAAACTTGTCATCCTTGCAGAGATTGTCCATGCCACATACTCCAGAAGCACACACATCGTTGTCACCTGCACACGCTGTCCCAGCAGATCTACCAGTACACACAGATTTGATACTCGAGTTGATCCATTCATCATCATCACTCGTACAACAGACATACCCTGCATCAGAGGAAGCCTCTGAACGAGCACAGCTACCAGATTGACATTGGCCATCATTTCGGCACAAGCTTTCGTCCTCAAACTTGTCATCCTTGCAGAGATTATCCATGCCACATACTCCAGAAGCACACACATCGTTGTCACCTGCACACGCTGCCCCAGCAGATCTACCAGTACACACAGATTTGATACTCGAGTTGATCCATTCATCATCACCACTCGTACAACAGACATACCCTGCATCAGAGGAAGCCTCTGAACGAGCACAGCTACCAGATTGACATTGGTCATCATTTCGGCACAAGCTTTCGTCCTCAAACTTGTCATCCTTGCAGAGATTGTCCATGCCACATACTCCAGAAGCACACACATCGTTGTCACCTGCACACGCTGCCCCAGCAGATCTACCGGTGCAAACGTACCTAATGCTTGAGTTGATATATTCAAGAGAACTACAACAAACTAAACCTGCGCTTTGTAGCGCCTCGGACCGAGCACACACTCCACCGTTGCTTCCGCCACAATCACTTGCCTGCGTGCATGCCACATCTGATGCGACTGTTGATGAAACAGATAGGAATAATGCTGCTGCGATAATGTTCCTCATAATGTTTGGTTCTCCTTCTAAAATCAATTAGGAGTAATTCAGTAAGATTGACTGTTGACTGTTGTACATAGACTTTTATGCAACCCAGATATGCAAAATGCAAAATCATGGAGGATGGAGGTGGCATGGATTCAAGAAGAGCGGCAACACGTTTTTCCATTTTTTCTTGTCAATCCTTACCCGGCACTAACGAAATCTCACTTGGACAGCTTTGGTACCAGTCTAAAATGATTCCACCTCGTGGCTTCAGTTTTCAGCAACCATACATATGTATGTATGTAGATATCGTACCTGTTCCAACCTCCAGCCCTGATTGAAGAGGGACAGGATGATTTCGACCCTACTTAGTGAGTTTTAGGGGGTCTATTTTGGCGATGATGTTCTCATGTGTCCATCATCAAAAGCTGCCCAGACAGACCTCAAATCCGTCGGCCGGGCCCATTTTTTTTAGACCTTCCACCATGACGGCCGCCTAATAAGCCCCTATATTTTATTCTCGATAACTTTTATTATGAAGCAGATATATACTATACCATTGATACTTACCTGTAGAGTATGTTTAGGAGAGCATATGGTATCAAAGAATCGTAGTAATATCTTTTTTTCTCGCCGAGATATGCATTTTGGGGTTTACTATGAGCTTGTCTAACTTTACTGATGGACAAATTTGGCAGGCATGCCCATAGTAAACCCCAAAATGCATATCTCGGCGAGAAAATAAGATATAAGTACGATTCTTGGATACCATATGATCTCATAAGTATACTCTACGAGTCTGCATCATTGGTTTAGCATATATCTCCGTTATTAGTAGAAATTCAAGTTATGGGCTAGTCAGGCGGCCGCCATGGTGGAGGTCTCTAAAAAATGGGCCCGGCCGACGAATTGGTGGCGGGAACGGAGACTGTCTGGGCTTATATGAGTACGTATAAGTAGAAGTAACTAGATAGAGGAACCTTTTTATATTACGTACTACTGGCGGGAACTAAATCGTACCGGAAATAAATCGTACCACGGAGAAATCTGAAATCTCCACACAAATCACTAACAAAACACAAAAAAGACGCATTCTACACCCTAATATCATGGTTCTGAGCCTCCATGTCAACGCCTATCCCAAATAATCGACCATAATATGATAGTATAGACAAGTAGCTTTCGATAGAACCACTGGTCAACGTTGCATGTAGTATACTCGCATAGCAGCAGCAGCACAGGCATGCAGATATGCCGTAGACATGCGTCATTCTAGATCGAAATAGCAGTTATTGGTCCCAAATTTGTCGATAGGTGCTCCATCTCGACGAACTATAGTCTCTTATGCATCATATAATGTATAAATACTGTTTGGGATTCTATTTTTAGACCTCTCTATGTATTTTCGTCGAGTAGCATGGCCAAATTTATGACCTTTTTCATGTTGTTAGTGTTTTGTGCGTAAAATTTGATAAATCGTACAGCGGCGAGGTACGATTTAGTTCCCGCCAGTAGCGTACACGAGCTGAGGAAAATGCACGCCCGGGGATGTACGTCATGTGGATGCCAAATGTACGTCATGTGGATGCCAAATGTACGTCATGTGCATGCCAAATGCACGTCATGTGTAACGCTTTTTTCTGCAGTTTCATGTCATGTGTATCCAATAACTATTAGTTTTTTGCCAAATGCACGTCATGTGCATGCCAAATGTACGTCCAAATTTAGCGCATAAATAGCGATTATACAATCACCGTTCAAACCGCCATTAGATCCCACTGAAATTCACGTCCACCGGGATCTTCGCCCAAACTCAAAATGCCAAATGTACGTCATGTGCATGCCAAATGCACGTCATGTGTAATTCTTGTTGTTTTGCAATTTATCAAAACGGCACTGCCCATTGTAGCAGTACCCATAGCCCTCTAAGTATGGCGGGGAAGGCAGTGACGGCATGCACTCACATCTCACATCCTCTCAAAACGAACCTTCGATGCTCCTTCGATGCATCACCAACCACCAACACGCACCGGCCCATCAACAACTTGGCTGGCACATTCAACATGACATCCTATGGATTATTCTACTTTTTCTGCTGTTGATAGTGTCCCTTAGCTTTTCGGTCCAGCGGTTGTGAGTGAGGTGAAAGAGATCAATTTGCCAAAACAACAAGCAGCGACTGGGCCTTAGATGCTTGGTTAATCCTTGCGTCTACCACCTCATAAATCGAGGTTTATTTAATGGCTTTGGCTGTGTCTGTTTTCAAATAAAGTCTCAGCAACATCCTCGTCAGTATGCGCTTGAGCCGCTTCTAAAGGCCCATTATGTTTGGCGGTGATAGGGCACAAGCACATTTGCACTGCTCAGACGGAATGTATAAGTAGAAGCGATGCTACAGCCTCTTAGCTGATCTGAGAGGTCCACGTTGGCCCAGCCGGCAGCACCACTTCGAATCATATCGTATGTATCGTCGTCAGTAAGCGTTGAGCCGCTTCTAGAGGCCCATTATGTTCGGCGGTGATAAAACGCAAGCACATTTGCACTGCTCAGACAAATTTCTGCAGTAGAAGCGATGCTACAGCCTCGTAGCTGATCTGGGAGGACCAACTTGGCCCGGCCGGCAGCACCTCAAACTACCAAATCGTATGTATCGTCGTCAGTATGCGCTTGAGCCGCTTCTAGAGGCCCATTATGTTTGGCGGTGATAGGGCACAAGCACATTTGCACTTCTTAGACTGATTTCGGCAGTAGAAGCGATGGTACATGTTGAAACGCTCTGCTATCCTACGTTGGACTTGTAAGCAGACGAATACTACCCATAACCGTGAGGTGAAAGAGATCAATTTGCCAAAACAACAAGCAGCGACTGGGACTTAGATGCTTGGTTAATCCTTGCGTCTACCACCTCATAAATCGAGGTTTATTTAATGGCTTTGGCTGTGTTAATAGGACTTACCAATAAGCAATAAGCAGTAGAATGAGGCTGTTATACATAAGAGTAAAGTTACCAATAAATATTTAAAGGATAACCCTTCAAGGACGTACATCACAAGAAAGTGGACGTGCAGGGGACGTACATCCCGGACGTGCATTTTCGTGGTGCCGCGTACACACTAGCTTTTCGGGATCTATGGATATCGCGATGTACCGTTACCTCTCTCTAGAGATCCCATAAGCCCCGTCAGACCAATCCCCGCGTCGCGCGTCAAGCAAAAAATTTCTACGTACGTAGGACGATTCCTACAGTAGCTACTCCTACCCAATTCGGGCGGGAACATGCTTTTATCCATGTCGCAACAGACAATGCTCACAAAATACTAACTGTACGCTGGCTATTTTGGCAGCGCTGATAGAGAGAGCATCATCGACAGCAATAAGTAAACCAAGACTCTTTCTGACCCAAAATTTCATGTAGAATTCGGTTATCCCCTTGGCAGAGGTCATAATTCAACGTGGGAGTCAGTATTTCACCCCACATTTCACACTAACAAATTAACTAGGGCCACATTTGAGGTACCTTTTCCTGGCCGAATTTTCGACCACCCAGTTCAACATAGGATCTTCATATGCATAGATGCAACTAGGCTTCATCAAACTGCCTTCTCCACCTCAACATAGCCGAGCTAGGAAGAATATCACTTTCAGTAATTATTTTGATCATTTTGTTAGTAGTTCGCTAATTTAGACGGATTTTTTTGTTAGCGCGCAAAGCACGCAAAAATCGTTTTGCTTGACACGGGGCCGATCGGACGGGCTTATTGGCTCAAGGGGCTTGGGCGGGCGATTTACTACGCACCCCCCAGTCTATAGTGCAACCGTTAAATATTAAGTACCAAATCATACGATTAGAAGAATGTACGCTAGTATTTTAGGCGATTTTTTAGCGTTTGACAGATATGGACATTACCGATTGGTGATGATGTCCAATCTGTCCATCACCACTTACTACTTGAGGGATAAATAAGTATCTCTCGCTCGAGGACCTGGACCCTGACAACTGACTCTAGAGAGGGGTCATTACCCCCAGCCCACAAACATTGAACTGTTAGTTGTACAATTGCCACTATGACATTGCATTTCCAATCCGTTGCTGCTCCTGTCGCAGATGAGCGTGATGACGCAGGTAGATGTGGAGGTGCCCAACGCCGTGGTGAATGTTTGCAACACTGCTATCTCCTAATGGCGAATACCATGCAATTCCAAACCGCATGTAAGTCACTGGAGATGAGGCGGAATATGTACTAGAGTGGTTACCCGCCTTCATCGCTGCTGACACGAGACGAAGAAGTATGACATACGGGAGTGGCAGGAAATTGGGTCTTTACTAGGAAGGCCTTTCCAATCCTGTCTTTAGAGCTCATTAGCGCAGCAGTCAAGTTCGACCTTCCCACACACGGGGGTTTGTGGTAGAGTGCAGGCTGGACGCTGGGCTCTGGAGGGGGTCGGGTGGGCGGGCTTAATAATTCTATCTAATGCTACTACAATTGTTATTGCATTTGGTAGGCTCTCTGATTTATGCTGCATGGAGCAGCAGTATCATGCGATTGTTTCTCTTCAATTCTCAATCTCGGAGGTGAGGCCCAAGCAATACAAGGGTGGCAGCAGCGGGTCGACAGTTGAGTATTGTACCGCTGCGCTGCTGCCTTTACCTGTTTCGGTGTGCTCGTTGCGACTGCGGACTGGCAAGCCCGACCGCTTACGTAACGAGCTATTTCGTCGAAATAGCACTTATTGGTCCCAAATTCGTCGGTAGGTGCTCTATCTCGACGAATTATACTCTCTTCCGCATCAGCTATTGTATATATACTGTTTGGGATGCTATCTTTAGACTGATCTATGTATTTTCGTCGGGCAACATGGCCATATTTAGACTATTACATTTTTGTTAGTGATTTGTGTGTGAAAATTGTGAGCTGTCACCGTGGACGGTGACAGTTTCTTCCCGCCGGTAGCTTATTGTAGGGTTAGGGTTTGTAGAGACTAGGAGACACTTTTGAGAAAGGAGGTAGGGTAAGAAGTGTGGGGTTGAGTCAGTACGTACTTGGCAGGTACGTTGATTTCCTACTTCAGCTAGTTTAACGTTATTGTAAATATAAGGCTTGGAGGGAATCTCAGGGACCGACGGCTCCACTGTCCTGCAATGTGGCAGCAATAGCATCACATATCTTCTATATACTATCTGCAGAAGAATTGGAAGGATGAAGCCATACAGCACTACGGGCGTGCATTGTGTATGTGTCGTTTGTGGTGTAGTTGTGAGTTGTGCATGTTGCCATCCACAGAGACGTACTTTAAAATTTCTGTTGTATTATTATTTCATCTTTGGATGGTAATCACAGTCACAAGGCACTCAATTCCTATGCAACGACATTTCAACAATCCTGCCACCCAGGAGGTTGTGCGCCTGCCTCAGTCATCAATTCCACTCCAGAAGAGTTCTGGGATGCAGTTGACGGTGCGCGAGAAGCAAGAATCTGAAGATCCGGATCCGGACATACTCAGATAAATACGGCCGGGGGCAGAAACAGAAATCCGAAAGTCTTTCTTGTGGCGAGCTGCCACCTGCCACACCATTTTGACATACCAAATTCCTACATTAAAAATTGGTTTAAAGACATGGCGACACGTTCTCAATCATGAGATAATTTTAGATCAGATGGAGACGCAACCCGAACACCGACCAATGCTGCACAGGGGCTGAGGCTGGTCTGAGGCCACATCATGGCTTCATAATAATAACAAGAGCAAACAGAAGCAATCGCAACCATAATCTCTACAACGCCACACTATCGACTACCTAATACTATCATGAACTCCAATTCTATCCACTCTCCAGCTAACTCGCTCGTCCAATCGTCCTCCTTTCACTCGAAAGAATCTTTATCTCCGCCATCCACACCAGGACACAAGCGGTCAAGCTACCCCGACCAACTCAGTCCTATGCCAGAGTTTTTATCGTCAAAAGAATCTCTTCTTTCGGTAGACCGTCTTCTCGTTAAAGTTGATGTGATAATGGAGGAAGAAGAGGCGGCGCAAGAAGCTACACAAATGGAACGAATTGCACGACGTCCAATGCCATCATTATTTGTCTTGCAGCCCAAGTCATCATCTACAAGGATTAATATGAATCTTCAGCTTGACCAACTAGAGCAAATCGAACTACCTTACTCAGAGCCATCGCCGGCACCACCTACACATCAAAGAATGGCATTTACCTCACTACCACGTTTACCATCATTGTCCGAGCATAATGATGACATATCCTCCTCAGCGAATGCATTTACGCTCAAGCCAGAGCACATTCAAAATGAGATGGTAATAGAATGCGATGATAAGAAGAAGAAGAATATCAAGCTCACTGCGTTCCAAAGGAAAGATGTAGAAAGAAAACAACTGAGCAAGAAGGTCAAGCGAACTAGTCTTGTAGCACGTTGTGCTTGAAGCATGCAGTTGTTGCAATCGTTCCAGATTTGAATCTGGCTCTAGGTTTTTCGAAAAAGTTTGAGTTCTACATGTGGGACAGTGGTCTCTCCGTTAGGGCGTGATCCATCCAGTCATCTGTTGTAACAAATGCTCAACCTCCTCTAGCTCTAGCCTCTCTAGATGTATTTAAGTCTGTGCAATCACTACTTTGTATCATTCCTGATCATTCGATCGTGGTGTATATCTTGTGTCTCAAGTCTCCTCATGTCTCAGCGAGAGGAGTTATTTCAGTACATATTGACATGTTGAGCCGGACCTCTTGGTCAGACACAACAAGGAGCTGTTTTAGAGTCGGCTCTCGTGATGATAATACCATTAAAACTCTTACACATTCTACAGAATTCATCCTCTCTTGACCCATTGGTGTCGCAGGAGCTGAGCCAACAACCTTGCTTCCTCTCACTATGGTCGGCTTGATTGCTTCATCCACGAATCGAGCTACATCCATCTTCGCTATGGCTCCACCAACTGCTTCTTCTCATGGCTCTTGGACGAAATATCATATCCCAGCCGGCACGACGTCTTCTCCAATGCCAACTTGTTTACTTATTGAGTAACATCATTCTATTCACATATCATAGAAACGAAATGATAATGCTCTAGAGAGCAGTACTTCAGCATTCATCCATTTACAAGTTATGTGTGTGTGCTTGTGCTTCTTATGGTACATACACCTTCTCAAAAACCACACCCACGTTACCCTCTTTCGTGCCGATGGCACGTTCTCAGTCGCAGCATTGTTTGATCATATTATTTTACTTGTATGTATCAAATGGAGACGCAACCCGAACACTAAACTCATCGGGAGGTGAATAGGATCACATCATGATGTCTTCATAATGAAACAAAAGCAACAGATAGAAGCAATCGCAACCACGATCCCTGCCAAACCCTAAAAACTTACCATGAACTCCAACTCTATCCACTCTCCAGCTGACTCGCTCTACCTCTCGTCATCCTTCTTCAACTCCAAACAATATTTGCCTCCGCCCTCCACACCTGGACACGAGCGGCTACACTACCCCGATCAGATCAGCCCAATGCCAGAGTTTTTATCGTCAGATGGATCTCTTCTGTCGGCAGATGAGGACCTTCTTGTGAAAGTTGATGTGCTTAGTTTTGTGGCACGCTGTGCTTGAAGCATTGCATTCATCGTTACTGATATCGTAAAATCTTCCAAAGCTACGAGTTTTTCGTCTACGAGTACCAACTCCAAGTGCGTGCTCTATCTAGTCATCTGTTGTGACGATGCTCAACCTCCTCTATATAGCCTCTCTAGAGAGAGTAATTAACATTTGTTTAGTCTTTGTAAAATTACTATGTTACTTCTCATTTCTGAGCACAACAAGGACCTATTAGACTCGGCTCTCTTGATGATAATACCATTAAAACTCGTACACATATTTACAGAATTCAAAGCTCGTACACATATTTACAGAATTCATCCTCTCTTAACCCATTGGTGTGCCGGGAGCTGAGCCAACAACCTTGCTTCCTCTTACTATGGTTGGCTTGATTGCTTCATCCACCATGAATCGAGCTACATCCATCTTCGCTATGGCTCCACCAACTGCTTCTTCTCCTGGTTCTTGAACGAAATATATCCCAGCCGGCACGACGTCTTCTCCAATGCCAACTGGCTTTACTATGAGATAATCCAAGGAGCTTTCACGGAATAACTTCTCCATCGCCTGCAAATCTTTCCTTGCCTTTCGCATAAACGTCAGGAAAAATACTCTCATCAATCGAGATGCCCAGTGGGGCCACGACTTATCACCACGGTTGAGCCCAAACGAAGAGGCCGTCACTACACGAGATACATTTGCCTCTTCCATTGCTTTGATTACCTGTTTGTTTCCATCCCGGGCAATGAGACCTTTTTTGATAAGATCTTTGTTCTTCCATCCCGGCTGACGATGGCCGAGACAGCTAATAACCGCGTCGGCGTCATGAAAGTGCTCATGAAGATTAGGCTGCTCATTCTTCCAAGAATCAATCTTGACCATTGTGAGTTTTGATGAATGAGCTTCATCTCTGAAGGGGTTAGTGTGTCCATCGATGCAGCCACATTCCCAATTCTCGTCATCAAGCATATCCGGGTATTCGGTAATGACAGTAATGTGCTCTACGTTCTTCTCGAGTCCGGCCAAGATGGCATGGCGACCGACATCGGCGAGGCCGCCGATGCCATACAAAACCACCAACTTGTGGGAAGTGGCGGTAGATGGACCTGCCTGGTCCTCTCCGGTAGTTTGCAGTGGATTGACTTTCATGGTTGTTGCTGTTTGAACTGGCCCATTCATTATTTTTATGAGATCAACCTCTTGGAGCTCGCTTGCTACAGTCAGCCGTGCACTGGATGCCTATTCGTATGCAGGAATGCGGATGCGGCGCTTCATGTTGTCATGATTATTTTGTCCGGCGAAAGAATAAAGAATCTCAAGGGTTCATGAAAACAGAAGAAGTGAAAAAAGAAATACCGTCCGTGATTGATTTGATGTGAGATGGAAGATGAGAACTCCAAGACAGTTCTCATCGATCATGATGAGATCGATCTCTGTATCTGTCATCTCCAACCTTCCATTTCCTCGACTACATCTGGATCGTAATAATCATGGTGGCGAAAAGCTACTTAACAAGATTGTCCTTCAGTAGTAAAGATAATTTGAACAACTTCTGCTGCTTCATCCCTCCACGAAAAAGTTGGATGGCCAATGCCATTGGCAACGATACAATCAGGATGAAACGATGGGCAGTGGGCAAATTTATCGAAGTCGGCGCACAGGAGTTGGCTCGCTTGCAGCCGAGCATTCCAGAACTATCATCGCAAGCTCCTGCAATACAATCACAACATCCTGCCATTGCATCCATTCCAACTGGGCTCTTGTCTCGTGTGTTACCCGTTTTCTTCAGTGCTTTGTCCTATCTTGTCACGTCGATGACAAATTTAGTATTGCCAGTGATGACAAGAATCCAAACACTGGGAGAGACGTTACTAACAGCTTGTGTGTTATTATCGATTATTCAAGCATCCATCGCTCTCTATCAATATAGATATGACTCTCGAGGCCAACTGCCGTATCCTGACGGATTGACAATCGGCGTTGTTGAGCAATATCTGGAATCCGATAAGGATGGCAAAAATACAAATACTACTAGTGAGCACGATGCAGTTACAAACAGGACTAACAATGACACAGCGACTGATTTCGAAGACATTATTTCAGAGATCAACGAGGAGCCTTCCAAAACAATGCCTCAACTCATGAAGAAGATGAACAAAGCTCTATTTTTACTTTTGCCTTGGATCACACAAAATGTACACATGCTTTTGACAAGAAATGCACATCTATTCCACATTGGATTCATTATTACGCTCGGAAGCTTTCTAGAAGACATGATCAGGAATGATGAGGGTGATTTAGATGAATACAATTCACCAACGCTGTTTCAAAAAGTAAATGATGCCAGCTTCGACAAAAAAGATCCTCTGCGTGTTCTCGTGATTGGGGACAGTCTGTCTATTGGAATAGGATGTATTGAGCATTTCGATGCCAACAAGGATAACTCAATACCCATGGAGCTGGTTCAAAAAACGAAGCTGGCAGGGGATCATAATGCAGACAAGCTTCAGGGTCCTGTGTTTCCGCAAGCATTTGCACGTTCTCTTTCTCGTCATTTTAGACTGCCAGTACATTACAGATCTGCCGGTGTTGATGGTGGAGGTAAGAAATACAGCTGGGTAACTCTATGTTTGCTTCCTCGCAAATCCTCTAATATTTCCACTCCTACTGCCATTTGTCACAGATATCAACGACATCAGGAGATTCTGTATGAGTGTACTGGAGGGAGAAGTTGCCTCCGAGTCGAGCAATACCTTCCTCAATCCCTCTTGCAAATATATCTCAGGGAAACCAGACTTAGTGGTCGTCCTGTTTGGAATCAATGATCTGAAGCATTTAATAGCAGAGTCAGTATTGTATCCTTTTCGTAGATCAGATGGAAAAGGCAGTGACGGCGGTATTATCGGCAGGTTCCGTTATGGGATCGACTCGCTCCTCAATGAGATACATGCGCATGCACCAAACGCCATAGTATTATTTCCAGCAATGCCTGTTCAATCTTATCACAAAAATAGTGTTGTGAACATCTTTCCGCTGGGTATGGTTTGGGACGCTGTGCTTTCGTTCTTTCTGAGGCAAAAGAAGGATCTAGCCAACAAGAGAGTCAACTGCATGCATTGTGACTTGACAACAGCCGAGATAGCAGATTGGTACAAGATGAACAACGAAGAGGAGGATTTATTCTTCGGTACTAACTTCAATGGTATCAGAAATAGTGCACTGCTTAGTGCGGACGGAGTGCATCCAAATAAAAGGATGTACAAGCTGTGGGCAGAGTCGGTGTGTCAAAATTTTTACGACTGCGTGGCTCCCAAGATTGAAGAGGCAAAGAAGAATGAGTAATACAATTTGGCTATCATAAGAGCGCTAAATGTACATTGGAAAGGAGGTCTTGGATAGAGTGCGCTCTCTTCTTGGCGTGTAACGACGATTAGACGGCCCACCTACACTAGAGGACTGTGTAGAAATATGCTCGGGCCCATTCTCTTCTTCTCAACAAAATTAACTAGTTTATCGGACATCACCCTATTAATGTCTCAAAGCGTATAACTCTTGCTACCAAAAGGGGCGTTGGCTCTCCTATCTCTAATCCAACTAGCTAAACTTATAACGCCCTAACAAAGTTGTAGTCACAACTCATTCCCGCAATGCTTCTGCCACAGCTGCACTTGAGCGATTTGATGCAAGTAAACGATGACTTCCTCCGCCAATTTGTTCGCCGCACTCATTACACCTTCCTAGTTCCATTGCTCCTCCACATTCACCAATAAAGTAAGGATGACCATTTGGACATTCGTACCAATGTGAGTTCCAACCTCCTCCGTAATTATATCCAGCTACTTGATTCATAGCCTTCAACACTTCCTTCAATTCTTTATTGCTGCATTTCTCTTTCAGATCAATAGCTTCCTGGACTATTGCAGCGTTGATGTTATCCTCGATAACTCTATTGCAAATGTGATCAACTTTCGGCTTCACTTGGTAGAGAGCATTCCAATTCATTAGCAGCTTGCATAGATCTAGACGAAGTACTGAGCTCATGTATCGGCTTCTATCCGCGTCTGCATACTCGATCGATTGCTGATATATATTAATGGCAACATTGAAGTTGACATCATCGCTTTCTAGTACAAGCCTTGTGAAGCATTGGGCTCGTAGCCTCATTAGTTCGAGGTATGGTCGGGCAGGGGGAGGTGTGACAACAATTTCTCTACCTCGACATGCTTCGAAGACTTTCCTCATCGGCCCATGTTTGACGTCATTCTCCAGACCTTCTAGAGTTTCAATCAATCGCTTCACCTTGCCGACATCAAGTTCGCCCCTCAAAATCAAGGAGTACCTTCGGAGCCTCGTTTCAACGCTAGTCATGTGCTTCCGTTCGAGGAAGCGAAGCCTCATAAACGAGATTAAACGCCCATACCTCTTGACGCAATTGATTGGTCTTCTGCAATCTGGGCATCCTTTTGGCTTTGATGTGCCTAGTGACGAGGATAATTCTTTCAGTCCGATAAAATTCCCATCTTCGTCGATTTCGTAGCTTTTATCTGTTCGAAGAATGCGCAGGGCAGATTAGGCATCAGGCTATTGTAATGTATAGCTGTC